>JAUJYV010000139.1:0-89531 GCA_033995625.1 Ophyiulus pilosus
TTCGCGTGAAGCATGTCGGGTAAGGAAGCATTTGTCCCCTGACCCCAGCAATGAGGACGTTGGTGGAGACCCGGCTTAAAGGGCCATATTAGCATCATCCAAACCATCAACATCCCAGTCTGAGATATTCATAAAATGGATTATGTCAAAAATCAGTATTTGATAATAACTTGTCAAGTTATGTCAGTTCAGGAGATTCGTCACACTATGCTGAACTCTGTCGATGCTATACTAGGAAACTGTGCAACTCGATACAATTACATCATAGAGATCTGATTCATTATTTTGCCTTAAATGAGAGAAACAAAACTGGTCTACTGACACACGTGTATGAACTTTATTTGCAACGTTAGAGCAATATGAACCAAGGTACATCAAGATACCGTTAACGCTATATCTATGTGTAAATATGTTACATCTTTGCTGGACTATAAGCACCATTTAATTTATGGTACGTCATTTCCTTCCTTTAGCTAAGCATTCATCATTTGGATCATAATTTGAATCACCTGCCTGTCAGTGCCCGATACACTAATACCAGAA
This sequence comes from Ophyiulus pilosus, assembly GCA_033995625.1. Lineage (NCBI taxonomy): Eukaryota > Metazoa > Arthropoda > Diplopoda > Julida > Julidae > Ophyiulus > Ophyiulus pilosus. Next base: position 544 of record JAUJYV010000139.1, read on the forward strand.
CTGATGAAACATTAAATGCTAGTTAGGATCACTTTCTAAAGCACTTGGAATTAACAATCTCTATAATATTCGACTCGTATTGCATATATATATTCATTCGTAAACCTCGAAAATATAAACGCAGGAAACTGTGAACTTCAACTAGGGTTTCAAAGATGCTCTTTCAGGAGGATCGAATCGGAGTTTATAACTCTGCTAGTACTATCTCAGCCACATGGGGGTGAAGACAAAACAACTGTAATGCACAAGCAGTAACTAAAACCATATCATTTGGAGATAACATTGTAAAAATCAAACCTTCCTAATGATGAGCCTATGGTGATTCCGTTAGGCTTACGGTATAGACATAGAACGTATGCCGGTACGGACTTTCAAAGCTAATTATGCTTAAATTACTACCTCTAGGAAATTTTACTAGGATAATTAAATTGAATAATTACCTGCTGGTGCTGTTCCAGAGTTGCCAAAGGAAAATCCGGAGCCAAACACCGACATATTCGACAGATGTAGCGTACTTTTAAATATCTACGGAGCCCCCGCTAGACTCAAATATTGTGTCTTTTTTTAGGGAACGTGCACTGGGCCAATAAAAGTGCAAAACTAGCGGGTGAAACTCTGCGGCCTTCTAAGAAGAGAGGCACCTGATAAAAGGAGCACGTATTTCAAGGATTAGCCTCGCAAAATGATAAGAAGGAATAGCATACATGACATACCAGTAAATTTGTATTGAATTGAGCCAAGTGTATTGAATTTAATAAATATTATTTTAATTTAATAAATGTCAGAGTAAAAAATGTGTTAAAAATGAACCTAACGGGGCTCCGTAAATATTTAAAGTTATTGGAGAAATAACTAGATGTCGCCACGGTAGGCACGTAAAAGCGCTCTCGTCAAAGTATTTCAAATATGAACAGCGGACGTTTCAAAAATATGGAACAACGGACTTCAAAAATACTGGCTTTGGTCAGTGTATCAATTAATGTACATATGTTGCACATTTTATATGAATTCTTATTTGAATTCATTTCAGTCCAAAATGCGCAGTCAGTTGAAAGATTGTAAACTTGAGGTATGTCTGAAATATACCTAATTAAAATATTAATTTAAATGATTAAGTTTAATGTAGCGCGTATTAAGGAGATAGAAGAAGTTACTCGTTAGCCTGTTTCTAATTTGGATTATTAATTAATATAATATAATGTATATATGATTTAGGACATTATGCATACTTAACAATAAATTCAGGGTTACGCATTAGGACAAAAGTTCAATTGTTCCCCAAAATACAATAAATGGATCACTTAGAATCTCGGTGCATATTGGTTGGACTAACGGACTATGTATTCTGAGCCAAAGTTTAACTAACGATATTTTACCAACGAGATACCAACAATAAATATACTATTATTAAATGTTTTGCCTTCATTTCTAGAAATAAACACCATGCCTTTATTTATGTGTATATTATGGAGATCAAATACATAGCCTACTGTAGCTACATTAAAAGGTTATATGTTTAGAACATAAAATCCAATTTTAGGTATTCTTAGAATCAATTGCTAATTCACCATTAGTCATGTACTGGCGGAAATCCTTATGACTGCTTTTGGAGCATTAGGGTGCGGCCATATTGGAAATGCCATGTTAACGGCTCATACACTACCAGGTGGTGCTGAACTGTAAGATGGCTGATTGTTTACTGTTGCTTAATGCAATAAAGGTGTACAGGGCTTAAGTAACCACGTGACAAGAAGTATGGTCAACAAAGAGTTAAAGATATGTTTAATTCATAAGATCAGGATTAGTCTAACTAAATAAAGTACTTACAGGTAAAATGCATAAATCACATATGGAAATAAAAACAAATTGGACAAGGCTGAAAGAAATTCAATCTTGAATATTTTAAAATTTCTAGTAAAAAATTGCATAATATGGGAAATGCAAGACTAACAGCCAAGTTGGCATTTAGAAGTAACCACAATTTAAATTTTTATTAATTTTTAATATCCGAAGCGTTTAAAAGCATTTGAACATTTGAATTATACAAAAATGGATTTACATCTCAACCTTGTCATCTGTCTTTGACACAAATGTTCAATTTATTTTAGGTTGGATCAATAATCCCCTCATCTAACAATTGCTCAAAATGTAGCGTTTTTAAAACAAATTCTAATAATGCAATCAATCAAGTGGTCCTTGAGTAAAAGTTCCTGTACCATTTTTGATTCCGCATTCTTTTCTGTCGCAATGATTTGCAGTTTTGATACCTTATGTACTTTATATATCACTAAGCCCGTTGTGTCCAAAATATGGGGTAGTATATTTATAGAACACCTAAGTGCGACCAAACTTATATTGCCCCCATTTCACGACATTTTCCAAGGAAAAAAATCCTGGGGTGCAGGTGATAAAACAGGAGGATGTCTCATGGTTTTTAGAGCCCTAATCATGCATACCATGTCACGACCTCGAAACCCATGTCTTTGAGAAACTGGTACAAATCTGTCCGACCAACACATCGAGCCTCATTAGCCCTATTGAAACATCCAAAATCATATTAAGTCCTTTATTAATTTATTATTACCTGGATATAACGAGGTGAGTTTAAACGATTTGCCATTGTGTCACCCCAGATTTTCTCGTAAATATTTGTGCTCTACAAATCGCTTTTTATATCGCTATCTAAGAATATATGTGCCTATGTCACGTTCAATTGACGTCTGACACAACGATTCAGAAATCCTCCTAATCCCAAATGATTTTTCTAAGGTTAGCAATGTTGGAATGTGCAATCCTGTCATTGTTCCAAAATGGAACGTTAATGCCTGCGCATCTTGGATACCGATGCATGATTTCTAATTATGTGAGCCTCTTTGCATATTATAAAAATAATTTCTAACTTTCAGAAGATGCACTAAGTACTCGTTATTCGACATGGACGGATGTGGTTTGGATGCTACAAAGTATAACGACATCAAAGGCGATTCAATGGCAACTGTCAACGGTGTCCAAAATGGCCATCCTCTATCAAACGGTCAAGATAGTGGCGAAGAGGATGCAATGGTCGTACCAGAGTCTCCTCCATCAATAATCGAAAAACTGAAGAACATTGGTCAACCGCCACCAAACGCTAAAGACGAAATTTGGCCACTGCCTCCTGCTCCGGAAATTCTTGATGACAACTCTGAAACACCGAAAATGTCACGAAACCACTCTCAAAAACAGACGGAGAAAAGTTCAACATCTCAGAAAGAACCAGAAAACGGTCAATCGTCGCCTCGTCAGAACGGTCAAGCGTCTGACCAAGAGCAACGTAGCGACCAATCATCTCAGCAAGAACCACAGGGTGGTCAACCGTCCCATCCAGAGCCACAAGGCGGTCAACCTTCTCATCAAGAGCCACAGGGCGGTCAACCGTCTCATCAAGAGCCAAAGGGTGGTCAACCGTCCCATCAAGAGCCACAGGGCGGTCAACCGTCCTATCAAGAGTCACAGGGCGGTCAACTGTCCTATCAAGAGCCACAGGGCGGTCAACCGTCCCATCAAGAGACACAGAGCGGTCAAGCATCTCAGCGAAAGATGGGACGTGGTCAACCACCTCAGAAAGATACAAAATATCTGACGACCGAACAGCATCATTCTCAAAACGGCAAACCAATTATTCTGAGAGAGCCACCTGTCCAGCAACAGGGTAGTCCATCGCGTCAACTACAAGGTGGTCAACCACTGCAGCTGCAGAAGTCACAAAACGGTCAGTGGTCTCAGCCGCCTCAGGTCTACCAGAAAGAGCCTCAGAGGGTGCAGTGGTCTCAACTGCAGAATGGCGGTCAACAGTCTCAAAATGAGTTCCAGAACGGTCAACAGACTGAAGGGGATCAGTGCTACCTTACTCCAGGGATGTCCGACATTCATCTTCGTCGCGCCCGCAGCTACTGCGACGTCCACGACTACCAAGGGGGTGGTCAAGAGGTCGGGAGTCATGGGCAACCAATTTCGTATTTGGACGTCGATCAACCGGACTATATAGTCTACGACCCACCGAGGAACAAACGCCATAGCTGGGCACCCCAGATCTCCATTGTCGAACCGGAAGTTGTTTCTGGAAGAAGCGAACCCAGGTCCAGATTCACGGTGGTTCCCGTGCGGTCACACCAGCGGAACAGCTACTGCGGGTCCCCACCCTCCGTCCATGAACTTGACCAGTACTTGGTTGCCCACGGAGGCCGTGCCAGCACAGGTCAAGCGCCCAATATTTACCTGCTGACCCCACCCGAACGACCCAGAACCCCGTTCACGTTTTCTGACAGGGACGATCAGGGACTTGATGGACTGCGACGCTCCGTGGAAAGTCTTTCTCTTAGCCTGGGTTCGCAACCCAACAGCCCCACCCTGAGACCCCTCCTCGATGGTCAAGGACAAAAGCAGAACATTTTGCAGGTAGGACGCTTTCAAGTATTCTGTGTTGTCTTGCATGTCGCGTTATACATACAAGTTCTTTGAAAAATTTCAATGTTGAATTTTCGAAAAAAAATATCTTAAATATACTGTAACAAGTTTACATGAAATTGTATTCTCTCATTTCTATAGAAATTCTAATCACAATAAATACAGGTAAACAACAAAAAACGTGACATTGACAAACAAGGCCGAACAGCTATTGGCATTTTTGGAATTTATAATCCGATAAAATAGTTGTTATTGTTTCTATCAATTTGGTTTATGTTGCTTTGAGAAGGGAGACCAAGAAAGACCAAGATAATGACATATCTAAAACTTTTGCCATATATGGACCTTTGTTTCTGAATTTTACTACGCGATGGCAGTGTCAGTTGGATACTGGTCAGTTGGTTTCCAGCTATGATTTTATAGCAGATTTGTTGCGAAGTAATGGAATAATTTATTAATTAGTAAAAAGTAGTTTGGTTAGAAGACAAATTGTGATGTTTTCAATTTTGGTCAATTTACGCCTGAGTAAATTTTCCCTTTGAGCATTTGCAGTATAACCTTGTAGTATCGTCATCTAATGAATTATGATAGGGTTTTACCAAACTTCGTCACTACAGTGTAAATTATGGGACAAAACAGAATCTGTTCTGAGAAGGGATAGGAATTTAGAACTCCAGGTGTGACGATGAATGCGTAAATTGTTTTTAGAACAATACCATCCCAAGTAACACCCAACTTTGGATTTTGGTAGAGTCCATAAAATCAATGATTGGGCTAAGGTTGGCAACAGCTAGTTGCAAAGGTAAAAAATATGTACGTATATATACTAATATAATATATATTTGATTTTCATAATGTACAATCAAATAAAAATCATGGCGTTCGACAGTACAATGAATACATGAAGGCAAAAGATTTAATAATAGTGCATTTATGTAGGGGCAATTCTAAAAGAACGTCCCGGAAATTCCTTCAAAAATTGTCCCCCTTCCGTCTGCTCCCTGTCCACACGGTGTCCATTTTATCCTAGACCCCCTTCATAGACGTCCTTCATTTTTTTGAAAAGTATGGTGCAAGAAAACTTGTTAGAACACACAAAGGCCCATCTTATACATTTCCAAGCACCCCTTTGGCTACCAATTCCACGATATTTTTCCAGGTTTTTCTGATTAACGGAAATTTCCTGACTTCGAAGAGAAATTCCATCATAAAACTGGTGTTTAACACAAATTTTGAGCATAATTTCCAACTATCCCAAAGTTTTAAAAACTCAAGTACATTTGGGACTATGGACACATTTCTTCTGGTGGCCATCACCCCTTTCAATGACCTTTCAAACAACATTAAACATAAAATCCAAAACTGCAAAAATACCATCATTAGTGGACGTCCATAATGGCTTCCTCCCCCTCACCCCCTGTCCACATGGTGTCCACATACCAGCAGAAGCCCCCCTCCCCTTCCTCTTGAAGACGTCCTTTTTTAATGGTCCCTTATGATATTTCTTTGTAAAATTTCCTTTCAAGTTTCTAAAATGACAAACAGTAGATTCATCTCCCAAAAATACGAATTCGATATAATCAGCCCCTTTCTCAACGTTTGGGGCGTTAAAAAAAAGGCAAAAAACCCATTGTAAATTTCTGCAATTTACACCTGACATTCCATTCCAGACTTATGGCTAACAAAGAATGTCTGCACCACTATCTCACTAATAAAAATAAAATCTCGAAAGCATGGTTTAATTTAACACAACTGTCTTGCAACATTAATCACTGCAAAGCAGGGGGTCATAGAAGAAGGGGTTAATGGCTGGCGATTATTTTCTATATAGGGAGAGAGAGAGAGAGTTGATATAGCCAGACAAAAGCTGGACTATTACGTATACAGAACATGATCCTAATGTCTGTTCTAATGGTTCAGTACAGGATCTCAGCAGTCAGTACACTGTCGCGATTTACCATTATATTGTGTAGATAAAGACAGGTGCAATTATGTCCTCGGACATGCGCCATAAATGATCTTGATTATGCCACAAAAAAACCTCTTGGAGTTCCAATCGAGTATTGGTTTTGTGGCGCCTTTCGGACGTTACCGAAGGCCAGGACACTTGCACCGACTGACTGGAAGTGTCCTTGCCCAAGGCTGTTAGCAGAAACAAGAAAGAAAACTTGAATTCAGGAGACACTGTACTGGTTATAACGGATATCAGCATCAGTTAACTGCTGCTACATTTTTGCCACCAGCAGGGTATTAGATGGTCCTTCAGAACATGTCCTCAGACAATATACTACACCCAAGAATCTGAACAATGCCTGGATTGAGACCCGCACTGTTATGGGAATGAGGTCAATTATGCAACAAATCAGTTAAAGGGTTGCAAATGAACGACTGGACACAACCGGAAAAAAAAATAGGGAAGGACAAGAGGTTTGACAACTACAAATTACCAATTTGAGTTCGCCTACGAATTTATGTGGCGTTTGATCAGACTAAACTTTCAATACTCAACCAATTCCAGATTAGGCTCATTACAGATAAGAATTGGTGGGACATTATTGGGACATTTAAGACAAAATGCCCATTGGCAGAAATTTCGCAGTGTGTGTGCAGTACGTGTGCACTGACTTCTCTGCAGGGTGTTGTCAAATTTTCACGATGGAGACTAAAGGCCATAAGTTAGTCGAGGAAACAGTTAATCGACGTCCTGTGCAAGGTCTTTAACTGGCCTTGCAAGGACTCGTCGTATATCATGGACCTATAGGTAACCGACGTAAGTTTTGGCAACTCAAATGCGGAATTATTTTCTAGTTTTCGAATTTTTCATGCATTTTCAACCTCTTTGGGTCACGTCTTAGCCCCTAGGAGGCCAAATTGTAATAAATTGGCTGGCCTTGATTTCCTATGGATATGACTTTGGTTCAAGGTTTCAGCGAATTAACAACAAGTAAACCCTATCTGATGACACCTTGCCAAAAGGGTCACTACAATGGAGGTTCCACCCTGGTAACTAAAAAATGTTCCAAATAATTTGGGTTTGCAGCGCGTGTGCACCTCTACATTTGACCTAATAGATTTTCTTTGATCTAGGAGTGTCTTGCTGAACATTCCAACGCGTTTCAATGAGACTAGTGCAGTATGTAAAATCTTGGTAACGGTTCTATGAAGGGTATTTACTTACATATATCTATGTGTAGTAATCTCGGGAAGGGTTACAGCTAAAGTCCTGTTGTTATATCCACCTAAGTTGTTTTCCAAGTCCTCTATTATGGCGAATTAGTTACAAATAAACATGTTTTGGAATTACAAATATGGTTCTTTGAATGCCATACAACGTTATTCCCCGCCCTTCCCTACGTGTATACAAACTAGAAAGAAAATCAAAAACAAAAGTAAAACTTCCCAAAAGTGCCCTCTTTACCTTGAGTCAGTCGCAGTGACTTTTTCTCTATGAATTACTGGGTAATTCCAGTGACTGCGATGCAAATCATGGTTAATTGTTACCAATAATGGCTATGGTATTTTACAACTCTTGAATGCTAAAAATGTATGTTGGCCTACAGACATTTTTCAACTAATTCATTACTGTAAATATTTTTATTATGGCTTTGTGAAAAACAACAACTTTACAAGCCATTAAAAACATTGTTTACTGTCCAAAGGGACACTTATACATACGAGGACTATTATACATTTCTCAGATCATGTGATTTTACTGTTACTAAAAACTAATTATGTGATAGTGTAGGAGTTTAGGAAAATATTTTTTTGTTTTTAAAACTAGAGATTGAGCCAGCCAACGCATTAACATTAACCTTAACGTTAGAGGCGGGAAGGGAGGAGCCACGCATGCGCACTCATGACGTTCAGTTAGTTCATTGAGTAATTTCAGTAACATAATTTACTAAATGAGTACACCTTATAAAACCAGGGATGACAACACAGGCAGTGTAATTTCTGGTCTTTAACATTTTACCATTATAATTTACCTTACAATTTAAGCCCTTTTAATGAAATGTTAATGTTATTGTGTTCTTTTTATAAAATGCCTTTTAGGTATTGTGCCCTTTAAACTTAGGATACAACAAACAAATCGCTAACATTTTTTAGAGTGTTTTCATCATTTCTGAAATACACATACTTGGGAAAGCATGATTTAATAGGATTTTAGGAAATTAATTCACTAATCTAAATTGACAGATATATAATGTTTGGAAATGCCTGGGATAAAACAATTGATTAAGATATGCTAATCGTGCTTAAAAAACATTAGTTCATTTTCTTTGATCTATTACTTTTGAATATAGGTATTTAAAAAGCAATCCTTATCAATGCCAATAACCTAAAGTAATTTACAGGAATATATAATTGTATATTTTAATAATTAAAATTTATTTTTGCGTTGGTCCTGTTATCGATCTTCGTGATCTTTTTAAGACACACGTTTCCATCAAATACGAAATGTATTTGGAAAACCCAACAAGTTGAATTCATTTTATTGTATATATGATCAGTAATTATACTTTCTATGCTTCGTATACTTTTAATAAATTGTCGCATGCGAAAATGAAATTAGTCAAATCCACATATGAAATACAGGAGTGGCACTTGCTTGTTATTGATTTCGAAAGTTGCTATTGAAAATAACAGAAGCAATAATAAACCTAAATAGATAAGGCTATAAAAAAATGTTGTTTCTACTCGTACGTATATATTAAAGTATTAAAAATATGACTTTTTTCAATGAAAGCAAAAGCTTCGATGAAAAATCATAATCGACTCTTAGAAGATAGAATTTTTATCTTTTTCCTTGTCATGGCAGCTTGGCAAGTCACATAAAACCAAAAGTATTAATTTTTAATTGAAACCGAAGGACTGGAAACCCCTTGTTGCTGATTGGAATAAGCAATGAAAAATAATTTGCCTTCTCGTTGAGTGATTTGGTTAATGGCAAACGCTTAATTATGAACCCCACCGTTATTTTTGACCGTGCCTATGTCCTGAGGGTGTACAAACTTGAGCATATCACACCCACATCGTAGTGGTCATACCAAATATGGATGCAGCACAAATGAATGCCGCATTGTATATATGCTTATTGTGAGACTAACTTGGAAAACCTGAATTGCAAAGACGGATATGAATTTTGAAATTTTTAATAATTAAAACTTGTCAGTACCAACCTAGAACAAATGCAGGAATTTTTGTAAACTATAATCTCTGTCTGACTCTATTCTTATCAGATGCTAGACGTTTATTTAATGCTATATTTGAGCTTCGATATGAATATACTTATTAATTTGTGCATAACTTAACAACACAGTGTAACAATTGATATGGAATTTAAGATTTGAATTAGTTTAGCACCCCCTGGTGGCGTATGAGTCTACCACATGGTATTTCCAAAATGACGGTGCCCTTTTTCTCTAAAAGCTGATACATAATAACAATTTCACTTACTGAAGTAGATGGAACTAGATATTTTGAAGCTATCATGCCACCAGGTGGTACTGAGAAAAACCCATATTTTAACAATTTAAAATTTAAATTTTTAATGATACTACATTAACGTAGCAAAAACAACGAAAATGTTTTAAAACATTAATCGCTAAAGATAGATGAAGACATTCATCTAGAATGTTGTAGGGCGTCATCAAATTAGTATAATGGTTAATTTTCGACAATTAATTATTGATCACTAAGTTACAAATGATATTTTTGTTTTTAATATTTATGCAACCTTGCATAGCACGAGTGCATGGCAGGAAAGCTAGATGAAATTCTATTTGCATCTCCCCATCAGCAACCTTTCCTGCCATACATTCATGCCATGTACGGTTGCATAAAGACAAAAGACTAAAATATGATTTTTAACGTGTGATTAATAACACATTATATTAATTGTAGCATGCTCTAGAAAATTATAATTGGAATTTTTGTTTTATCGTTAACGATTAATGTTTTAAAATCGCACAAACTAAGAATGTGATGTGCAATTTCGGTAGGGTTACTGATTTCTTTAAATATCTTATTATATCCAATCGCACAAACAGAATATTTATATCTATAAATCGGATTAACAAGTTATTATGGGTGATAAAATACTTTTTGTTCACCTGAGATAATGTACAAATATGTATATTTCATTTAGACATTTTCAAATGGGTGCCTACATTTACTTGTGTATATTCCCTACAAATGAGTTTATCAAAACTATATCAAAATAAATTTAAATAAAACATAGAAGGTCTTATTTATAACCTCTTAATTAAATCTAAAAAAAGGGTCTTAATTATATTTCTAATTCTGAAACTGTACTCAATATTAATTTTAAATATAACATTTCAATTCTATTCTCGTACATTTTCTTTATAGTAAGTATAGTTTATGGATCATAATCCTTAGAGTTCACACTTTAATATCCTCATATATATTTTTCAAATATTACTAGAAAAATCACATTAAACTTTATGCTTTTCACGATTTTACGTATTTCAATATTAAAATTTGTAACAAACAAAAATTACACGACTTGTTAATTAAAGGTTATTTAAATGCAAGTTGTGCACCATGAATGTAGCAGTGAATTTATGTAAAAGGTGACATTTCAAGGATTTTTACGTGGAAAAGAAAGTACAGTATATACTTGTTCACATTTTTGTTATAAAAATGCCATGATGGCTACATGAGATTATGGATTTGCAGCACTCACATACATTTGCGAAGTTTTGTAATCCAGAGGATCTGTAAGATAAAATGAATTAAGGTGACACATTTTCACGGTCAAGACTGCTTTAATGTGATATACATAATTGTGTCTGAAATTTTAAAATTGCATGGAAACAGCAACGATTGTGTATAGGTGCAATTTAGATACTCTTGATAATGACTTTCTACTTTAATGTAAAACCAACCTGGAGTCCTGACATCTAAATTGAGGGTTTTACACGAGAGCACCTGATATAAAACTCAATTCGAACCATATTTTTTTGTACTTTTTTTACCTTTTAAAGACACGATTTTTTCAAAAAAATCCTTTGGATTCGGTTATTTTTAACTGCTTTTACCCCTTGTCTGAATAGTTTTCAAAGTCTGGCCACTTTTTTCATATAAGTGAGGCGATATGACCCCCGTGAGGAACCCCTAAGTGCTCCCTTAACCTTCACCACAATATCTATTACTATTCCGGAATACCAATTACTGTGTTAACTGTGAATTTATCACGCATTTTTTGGATAAAAAACATCCCAAGCAACCGCTTATCCAAAGCTGGAACGCATGCGCACAAAAAAACGCGAGAGTTTACGAATTACGCCATTGTTTCATAAGATGTGATTTGCTAATGAACCCTCAATTGATAAAGGCAGCCTTGAAGTCGATTGTTATCAAAAGAACAAGTAATCCGTGCAATTGTGTCTTCGTAGTTATAGTTTCCAAGAACCTTTCATGTTGGACACCCCTTCATTTGCAATACACGAAGTATTTTAATTATTATTTCGTTTCCCACCCTTTGGTTTACTCCACTTAATAAGGTGCCGCCAGTTTTTGTTATTTTTTTTGTTGATTGACGAGTACTAACCACTTGGAATTTGAAGGGGTTTTTCAGAAAAAGATTTGTCACAAAATACCAACCATTTCCTTCGTTTTGTATGCTAAATTCCTACTCTATTTTAGCCATGAAAATACCATTTTTTATAGGAATTTTTCTAAATTTCTACCAAAATTTCATGATGTTCTAATATACCATCATTAGTTTTTATAAAGCAACGACAATTATTTGAATTGGAATGGGGTTTGGTTATGCTATCAGTTTGGTTCTTTGATTCCATTATATTTAATGTGGAAATACCATTTTTACCAAAATGTGATTCTTTGTTTCTAATGAAAGTATGTTTCTTACGAAAGCATGTTTCTTATGAAAATATGTTAGTTAAGAAAGTATGTTACTTAAGAAAACATGATTCTATGAAAGTATGTTTCTTATGAAAGTAAGCTTTGATGAAAGAATGTTTCTTATGAAAGTATGCTCTTATGAAAGTTTGTTTCTTATGAAAGTAAGTTTCTTATGAAAGTATGTTTCTTATGAAAGTATGCTTTTATGAAAGTATATTTCTTCAGTCAAATTACCGCTTTCTTTTACCGGAATTTGGTTTTATATCACGAAATTTCTACCAAAATTTCATGACTTTCTAATAAACCATAACAAGTTTTCATAAAACAACGAAAATTATCCATTTAGGTAGCTGAAATTGGGTTTGGTTATGTTATCAGTTTGGTACCTTGACACCTTTATATTTTCTCGCGTAAATACCGATTTTAACAAAAATTTGATTCTATGTTTCATATTAAAAATGGTTTAAAAATCATTTTAATAAAAAATCCCATCTAAAAAATTAAATTTTATTAGGAAACTTCTATTATACACAACGCCAATTTTCTGGTTTTGTACTTGTATTTCAGTGTCTTTCAACAGGTAAGCCGCGACAATTTTAGACCTAGCTTAGTGTGCCATGATCTGATAAAGGTTGAAAAACACCGTTGCAATGAATTGGTTAACCTTGAATAGTTACCATTAAATTGGATTTAACTTATTTATGAGACTCTAGTTATCAGTAATCAATGTGTGACTTTATAGAAAAAATAAGTCATTTTATACAGTAGCTTTCATTGCAATAACCGGTCATAGAAACAGGTATTGCATTAATCGTTTTTAAAAAGAAATACAATAAAGGGCATCAGTTTTCTGAATTTGACAAGTCGCTGACATATGCCGAAATTCACACGATTACATTTGCGTTTTTTGGTTAGTCAGATGACCACAGAAATATTCACTAAATTCAACGAGGTTAGTAAATAACAATTAGCATTTTGTTTAAAAATCTGTTTGTGCACTTGAATATCATGCTGGGCACCACACTGTCAATGTTGAAATTGTAAAGTATTGCAACACATGGCTGATGGGATCTAAAGTTACATACTGCATGCATTATATGGCATGGTAGGCATACCTTGCATAATGTAACGGTGAAGGAAGGATTGATTAATTGGGATATAATGACAGGCATATATCCCCTAATTCACCATGTCTGTTTTTACGATGTTTACACCGTGTCCAGGATCTCGAGGGCATTCTTAATCTGTCGAAAAATTAAGCAGGGTTAGTCAGCAATCCTTCAAAAACCGGACAACCGGTTGCACACGCGAGCACTTTGAAAATTTGACAATGTATGTCACAATATTTGGTAAAAGTAGGCCTAGGTGAAACGATTCCTCTCAAACTTTCTACGCCACCCCTCGTGGTCTCGATTACGCGTTTTATCGGTTTACTTTTGGTTCGGTTGCAGGTGAAAGTGGTTCACTTATTATAATGCCTGCTTTTGTTTTGACCCGTTAAAAACAGTGTTTCACAACAACAGCTTTACTGGACTTATACTAGGATTGCCAATTAGTTCTGGAACGAAAGGGTTCACTGCTCATTTTTGTTCTTCTTCAACAACCTGGACTTGTGTCGGTGTTTTACAGTTTTGGATCTTTGGTGAAGTGTGAATTTTTGTTAATTGATAAACTGTCTGGTTATCAACATTTATTGGATGGTAAAAACCCAACGGTAGGCTTGTTAAAAAAAACAATCTGACAACCACAATAGGCGTGGTGGTGTAGTTGTACTACAAGAACGGCAGTTGGAATACACGTCATTAGCAAGGATCCTTGACGGAATTTTAGCAGTTTATTGGGTAATGTAAGAATTCTGGAATGTCTTTGTTAAAATCATGTTTAGTTTTGCTTACATGGCACAAGACATTCTAAGAGCAAAGATATTGCTAATAGTCTTTTGTCGGCTTCTGTCCAACTAATATCATATCCAAACATTTTTTGGTAAATTTTTGTATAAATATATATCGATTCAATGTAAGGCTATTAATTATTAGTTTTGTAAACATATCTAGTATTCTGAACTCCAGGGATCATACCTTCAAATTGACTGCACATTCCATCAAAATGAGAAATCATTTTTGAATTTGCCACCCTTCATCTACAATCTATACTTAAGTATTCTGAGCCTCATTCATGAATTATTAAATTCCACTTGCCAAATTTAATATCATGTCTAGCAGAAAATATTCTATCATTACATTTCAGACAAAGAACTTCAGATTTGTATGAAAGAGTGCAGCTCATTCTTGTTCATTCATGCAGTTTTTTCTGTCATTCCGATTATAGAACTCTCAAATTTTGCCATTAATTGCACAATATCCAAATACATGTACTATCCTATAATCTTAAAAATAGCAGATAATTTAGAAAAGGGGCGTTCAACCCATGGCCCGCGGGACCTTTTACGATGGTCACCACCCCACGCCGTAGAAGTATTTTTTAATTGCTTTTTTTATACAAAGCTTATTACATATTGTATTACTCATATTTTGTGTTTAAAGTTGATGAAGGCTAGGTTTTTGGTGAATGGAATTGGGTAATGACTTGTGGTATGTGGCTGAAAAAAACTTACACACCCCTGCTTTCAGTGACGGACTGGCCAGGGTATCAGCTTGCCCGATGGCAAATGGGCCCCTTATAAAGTGGGCCCACTTAAACATTAGTCAAAGCTAATGACCTTTTAGTAGCTTAATAATAGCTTTATTTCGCAAAACAACAAAAAATTGTACCGTGAAGTGGATGTATTTTTTGAAAATTGTGTTTATTTTTTACAATAGTTGTGGCCCCTCTTTGTATCCTTGAAACCAACATTTTTAGACAAAGACCATCTCTTCCAAATCTAAGATCCTGTCTTTATTGCTTAGTACTCACTGTGGATGTTTCATGAAACTGAAACAAAGTTTCTGCAAAATAAGTTTTAGAACTGTGTTTCACGAACATATTTCTGTATTGATGTTTGTCCAAATGTATCTGTCCACATCAAAAAAGCATTTCGAACTAAGAACCTGTTTGCTAGTCAAGGCGTTAATACTCCCCACGCTTCCTTGCAGACTACGTTTTTACTGCATTGAACACAACAAATACGTAATAGAGAGTTTGAGCCATTCAACGTTAATGAAACGGTACTGATGTCAAGGACACGTTTTTTTGGCTAAAAGTTTCATGAAACTTGGTTGTAGAAATATGGTGAGCATACACATATCAAAACATTTGTGAAACCCTGTTTCAGTTTCATGAAACATCCCAGTGTGTACTAAGCACAAGACATTATTTTCATATACATAGTATAGTATGTAATCCCACATGTGGCATTAATACGGACAGAAGCCTTCATATAAATTTAAGTTTTGGAAACAACATTCGAAAATTAGATTATTTTAATACTTCAAATGGTTCACATGGCAATCATGTTTTTGTTTTTGTTTACAATTTTGATTCAGATTTCTTTGCTTGATATCTTCAGCAAAACCACAGCGACATCTACTGCAAGAGTCAGAAAAATCTCCCCTGTATGTATATTTTACAGGCGTTTTCCAGTGACCCCTTACAGGCCCTCAGTGCCTGTAGCTATGTTTAAACATGTTTAGTGTCGATGACGTCTAAATAAATGGTTTTTTGTTAAACCCTGATAGCCTGCTGTTGAAGAAAGTATTATCCAAGGTACCATCAGGGAGCCAAAACGTACTTCTTGATCTGGTTAGTTTTTTTGACTAAATAAATAACCCGTTTTTGTTGTTTGGTGAATTCCAACGAAGTTGGGAATGAAGCTCATTTTAAAACAGCCTTAACATTCTGGTAGGAATATTATCAATTATTTGAAAAGTAGGCCTTCTTGTAATTTGCCATTGAACCTTATCAGTAACATGAACAGTAAAAGAAAATCAATCTTTTAGTTCTAAATTATTGTAATGTCTCAATACTGCTTTTTTATATAAAAACCTTTTTTATATTCAACAATCCCATTTTATTGCATCATTTTTAAAAATGTATAGCATGGTTACATCAAAATTGCATGTCTACATTATTTTTGTTTAGAATCTGAACACAGCAAAAAGTTCACTTAATGCGTTTGCTTAATTTTAGTTGAAATGGTTATATTTCTGTGATTGAAATGGGGGTAATAATGTCATTTTCCATCCTTATTGAAATATTTCACAATAAATTAAATAGTACTGTATGTATAAGTCACATTTCCTAAATCTTCAATATACAATATCAGAATATTTTTACAGTAGCTGTAGAATACAATTTACATATATATGTATTCAAACTACTCTCTTCACTGAGGCCTCACTAGAGAGTTTGTGCCAGCCACCGTTAACGATAACGACATTGGCAGCACTGTTTTTTTAGGAATGCGCATGCGCGACGATCACGTTAATGGGATTATGGGTAAAGAGTAGCGACGTGAATGACTCAGTTTCGGGGTGTAATCCTGTCCAGTGTCCTTTGGTCAACTTAAGGCATCCTCTGGAGCTGGGGTCTAGCCCATAAACCTCAACCAATATGTCCCTTACGATCCTAAGCATCTATCCAATGGGATCTTCCCAATCAATAGAGAGTTTGAGCCAGTCAACGTTAACGAAACGATAACGAGAAACAGCCAAATCCAAATTGGCTTTCAGCTAGGATAAAATCCATTCCGTGACTACTTCTCATTTAAGAAAATGCTTCATTTATGAAAATTGCACCATTACTGCTAATGATGAATGGTTTTGTAGGTGAAATTTGAGTTTATGGTTCTTTATGATTTTACAACCTAATAATGCAATACGTTAATGTTGAAATAATGAAGTGTATTTATTTCACTTTTGAAAGCCTACACTCTATTTAAATTTGCCTTTGAAAAGTAATTACTGGTTTGGTCTAATGCCCTGTAGCACCCGTAACTGGTTCAAAGGTATTTCAAACGACCTTGACAACAATTCCGCATACATTAATTAGGCCTACGCCTGCAAACTTGGCAATTGAAATTAATTAGATGCTTTTTATTCTCTGCTGCTTACGTTCACAAACTTGACACGGACACCCAAATTTGGCCTACAGAGATCTGGCGCGTAGGATTTTTTTGTCGAAATAACGGTTTT
The DNA here is from genome assembly GCA_033995625.1 of Ophyiulus pilosus. Classification (NCBI taxonomy): domain Eukaryota; kingdom Metazoa; phylum Arthropoda; class Diplopoda; order Julida; family Julidae; genus Ophyiulus; species Ophyiulus pilosus. The sequence continues at coordinate 18,009 of JAUJYV010000139.1, forward strand.
TCGAGAAATGTAATTTTTTTTAACCTAAATTGACGTAGGCCCTTTTGGGATTAGCTATTCATATGCTGTATCACGTAACTGATTTTACAAATTCCCTGTAGGCTTTCTGTATAAAAACATATTATAAAACATTGTGTTACATCATACGAATCTTCAATTTCCTACTTCATCGTATGAAAGTACCAGCGGTTTATTCATATACAGTAGTATGAAGCAGGGTTCGACAAACTATGGCCCGCGGGCCAAATCCGGTCCGTCGTGACAACTCTTGTTGCCTGCCAATAGTGAAATATGTTATTGTGCATACAAATCTCAACACATTTAATATTTTTGAATTGTCACTTCACATCACGTTGCATATAATGAAAAACCTAATAGCATTTCCATAATGGCCACAAAACCTAAAAACATTTCCAATATGACCACAATAAAGACCTAAAAAACATTTCCAATTTGGCAACAAAACCTAAAAAACATTTCCAATATAGCCACAAGAAGCTTTTTAATATGGCCATAATATTTTAAAACGTTTTTAATATGTCCAAATTGACTAATAACATTTCCAATATGGCCACTAGACCTAAAAGCATGTCTAATATGGCGACTAGTCATCAAAACATCTCTAGAATGACTACAATACCTAAAAACATTTCTAGTATATCCACAAAACCTAAAAATATTTCAAATATAATTATAAGCCATAAAACACTTCCAATATGGTCACAAGACCAAAAAACATTTCCAATATGGCCATAATGCCACAAAAGCTTTTCCAATATGGAACACGAGATTGAAAATATTTCGAATTTTCCCAACATGAAGTTAAAGAATATACAGATAAATCATACTGCACATTAGGTAGAAAAACAAGTAGCAGAACTTGAAATTAGAGATTTTAGATAGTTATGAAAGATCTTTATTGTTTCCAAATCAGCTAACAGTAGCTCCCATTTTAGTGCCTTATGTGACTCACTGGTTTAGCCATGTTTTATTTAGTAAAACCTCAATTTTCTTCGAAAATCGTGGGCAAAAATGACATCATAACATCCCGTTTCACCAGAAATAAGCATCATGTTTAAATTAAAACCATGTCGACGTTATGCGTCAGGATGAAAAAACACAACAACCCAAAAGTACTATATCTGAGCGATATGTACCTACATACGTATATACTAACGAACATTCTTTCCGAAAGTGTTTATAATTAAGGTCAAAAACACTGATTAGATTTTTTCTTAAAAAAAAAACAGGTGCAGCCCATTGACCTTAAGCAGCTCTTGGGGAGAAAATCCCAAAAAGTCGCACCCAGTTCATAGAGAGAGAGATTTCTGCTTTGTGGAAGCTAAAATAAAAAAAAAAAAGTCCCCCAAAAATCAGCTCGTTCCCTCGAAGCTAACCAACTAGTAATTAATTGGGCAGATTGATATTCTCGAATCTTTGAACCAATGAAAGTTGACATTTGGGCGGGGTCCACTCTGCTGACGTCCCAGAGCAACATGTACGAACAGTTGGAGTGCAGCGAGCCCGCGCTTTGCAACACCAATTCGTTTCGCCGTAGACAGCAGCCTTCAGCAGAAACAGAAATTAACGGAATGTTGGCTAAGCCACAGCCCAGGCGCACTTCGTTACCAGTGATCAGTGAAATTTTCAAAAGTGATGAAAATAAGCGGCGCAAACCCCGCTGGGATTGGGAACCGCGTCGGAGTAACTTTCCATCCTTCAACTTCGACTTCTGGCCCTACAACCAGCACCAGAACAGCCATCACAACTCCTGTTCCAACAACCAGAACGGCCACTGCCATGGTGGTGGTGGTGGTGGTGGAGGAGGGGGACACGGAGGAGGAGGAGGAGGTGGGGGAGGAAATTTCAAATCACATGCTTCTGGACCGTCGGTGATATGCATCATGCCAAAATGTGACAGCATGACGGTAAGAACCAACACATATCTGATTTCTTGGTCATGGTGCATGTGGTTTCAATTGTTTTGGTACGGTGCCAAGTGCCAGTGAATAGCGAAGATGAGTTTTGAGGCATCTTGTTGTCTGACAGTCGACTTCTGCAATGGGCTTGTGTTGCTGCCCTTGTTGGAGTCCTTACTTTTTTGACAGTCTTGATTGGAAGTAAAAGCAGGATAAAATGCGTTGTGTCTTTAAGGATAAATTCCTAAGACGTTCTTGAAGGTACTTAACAAGAATATGAGAAAATGTGCGGTGGTGTCTTTATGGATTAATTCCTAACAAGTTCTCTTAAAGGTTGTTAACAAGAAGATGAGTCTTGAAACATCTTGTTGTCTGTCTTGCTGATAGTCGACTCCTGCAATGGGCTTGTGATGCTGCCCTTGTTGAAATTAAGTAATTGCTTTTACTTAGATAGTCTTCTTATAAGTAAAAGCAGGATAAAATGTGTGGTACCTTTAAGGATTAATTCTTAACAAGGTCTTAAATATTCTTAACAAGAAGATGTGTCTTGAAACATGTTCTTGTCTGTTTTGCTGATAGTAGACTCCTGCAATGGGCTTGTGATGCTGCCCTTGTTGAAAGTAATTGCTTTTAGATAGTCTTCTTATACTAAGTAAAAGCAGGATAAAATGTGTGGAACCTTTAAGTATTAATTCTTAACAAGTTCTTAAAGATTCTTAACAAGAAGATGTGTTTTGAAACATGTTCTTGTCTGTCTTGCTGATAATCGACTCCTGCATTGTGATTGTGTTGTTGCCCTTGTTGGAAGTCGTTGCATTTGGAGAGTTTTGTTTGGAAGTAAAAGCAGTATAAAATGTGTGGTGACTTTTAAGGATTAATTCCTAACAAGTTCTTAAAGGTTTTTAACAAGTGGTGATATGATCTACTTAGTGCAACACTAACATTTAACGTTTGATTACTTGCTCCAAGGGATTGTCCAATTTCTGCATTTTTTTTTTTTTTTTTTTTTTTTGGCAAACTGCAAGTGCTTATCAAAATAATAACGGCAATTTTATCAAATCCATTTTGCAGGCTCCTTGAATCCAAAAGTTATAAAAAAATGACAGTTTAAGTATTTAATGTACATGATGGTTTTGCTCTCTATAGATCAGCTCATCAAATCAGTTTGTGGATGCTTTTTTTTGGAAGTTTTTGAGAGAATCAATGTTTATGTTGTCCTAATATTAGAGAGTTTGAGCCATTCAACGTTATCGTTATCGTTTCGTTAACGTTGGCTGGCTCAAACTCTATTACCAATATGTCATGTGACTAGATAGCCAATAATGGACTAAACATAATAGCATTGGTCTAAAATCGAGAAAATTAATGATTATTCCTGAAAATTATCCTCGGGGAACATTCAAGAAAAACAGATTAGATTGATAGATTAATTACATAGTATTATTACATACGGAATATGAGTAACGATGCTAAGGACATATTATACGCTGAAAAATTGGTATAAATTATGTCTGCAACATTAAAAAAAAATCCATTATGTGATTTATCAATCCACACGGTTTGTTTTTTTGCATGTGTACGAGACTTTATAATGGGCGTTAATAAAGTAAAATAGAGCGAATTAAGGAAGACCTTTTGACCTGTCACTTGCGAAATTGAACACCTGCCTACTTCGGATAATAAACAATATTCTGACAGTCACAGCTGGTGAAGTAATAAGTTTATAGGAAGGGCAGTGATGGAGAAACCCAAACGTCCATTTGTATAACACGATGATTGGCAATATGTAAATTAGACCATGTAGAAATCAGTGTAACTTAAACCTCTAAAATGATTGCTTAAACATTCCATCAAACGATTTGGGTTTTCCTTAATGAGAGATTATCTGTGGTTGTCATTTGCATCAATTTGACTAATTCTTGACTTGAATTCAAATTGACAAAATTCCAGTTTTAGATATAATGTATAGTAATTGATATTTTGGACACCTGCCTACTTTTGATTTTGAACAATTTCAGTTTATGTTTGTCGTATTGTAAACTGTATTTTTCACATGAATTTGACGTATGTACATACTTTACTGTACCTGATACATTTTTATTAGAGAGATTGAGCCAGCCAACGCCTTAACTTTAACCTTAACGTTAGAGGCGGGTAGGGAGGGAGGAGCCACGGACTGAACTACCCAATGAACTAACTGAACGTTATGAGTGCGCATGCGTGGTTTTTCCCTTCCCGCCTCTAACTTTAAGGTTAACGTTAAAGCGTTGGCTGGCTCAATCTCTCTATTAGCTTGCGTCAAATTATAATATCAATCATATTTATAAACCGATGTTCAACTTCTAAATGATACCTGATGATAATACTAAATCGTATGTTTTTTATACATACGTCGAGGTTTGATTGATGAAGTTTTAATAGACAAGTTTTAAACCGTGTATTACAAGAAACATTATCTAGTGTCAGTTTGGACTGGTTTGATATATATCAGAACATTTCCTTAAGATGTACATACATGTAAAATAAGTAGAAGGATTATACTGCCAAAAGGGTATACAATATTAAAAATGTATCAGTAATGATGGGTATAATACCCTGAAGATCCCTGAAGCAAAAAGCTTTACTTATATAATTTTATATTTTACTTATCTTGTTTAGTTACAATTCCATTTTAATAATAATTACATCCAATTTCTTGGTTAGGAGTTCTTGAACACATAACGGGTATGTCACCAAATAATAGGTACCTTGCCATTTCAGCCTTCTAAGGCTGTCCAGCCAGCAATATGAAGGCTAAATGCACCATGGCTTATCCTCCTTATGTGAATTACCAGAATTGCAAAGTGGAATTTTTTTAATTAAGACGGTAAGATCGGATTAAGGTAAACTGGTGTATGAGCAATATTCCTGGTACTAGGCCACCACGCAACTAGACCCGTTTATCATCTTTATCTGAAACACCTTGGAACTTCCATCTAAAATAAATGATCTCCCGCTGATGCAATCAGAAATAGTGTACAGCACCTACTGGGGATTCAGTCACTGGTGAAACATATGGGAATTGGCGTAACCAAAAAAAAATATCGAAATACTGTACAGAAATTAAGAACGAAACAATGTGGTAATCAAAACATTCGAAGGTTTTACATAAATGAATTCGTGGTTCGTGATGCTGATCTTATATTCGATTAATTATATCCGAATTATCAAGATTTTCAATATCATTCTCTAATGTGTTCTGCAATTTCCCAATTAAAAGTATGCATGCAATTTCTGGAGAGAGTTTCCAGCAAACACCTTCAATTTTTTCGAAATTTACGAAATGCTCTATTTCTAAAACTTGTGTACTTCCAAAAGTGTTAATTAATAGCATATCGCATAATTTTTTGATATCAGTTCTTTACGAATTTATACGACATGTGAATAATGTACATTTTAAATAGAGCTTAGTAACTTAGTATACCTTTATGAAATTCTTTTTTATGTATTATTTTGATTAATGCTAAAAGAATAAAAAATTAATTCATGGAAATATCAAATGTAATTGATTAACCAGGATTCAAAAATATATATAAGGAATTTCGGGGACGTCCTTTTTGAAGGCCCCCTTATGACTAGAACAGAAATTGATTTCACTGAATCTGAACATACTGTACACGGTCATATAAAGGGTTTAAACTGTATTTACACTATTCCTGGCTTATCTGGTCAACGAATGTGGTCATTATATGGTTAAATGAGGTCCGTACATGTCATTTATAGCCCATACATATCCATAAATTTTGCATCATTATAAAACCAAGTACTTATAAAATATGTTTATACTACTAAAATGACAATAAAGATAACGTAATTACTACCTCAGAATTTCGTACTGGTCACTTATCAGGTAATATAGACGAATAAATATTGGTTAATATAGGTATAATTATCTAAGCACGATCTGGGTGAAAAAATCTAAGAAAGGCGGTTTTCAACCGATTTTTCTATTAATATTTGTAACGATTTTTTGTTGTTGTTTAACAAATTAACTACGTTTTTTTGTATTTATTTGTTTTGTTTTTTTCGGTAAGCTGAAACACACACGTGATGTTGTTATCAGGAGCAATTTTCATGCTATCTTGTTATAAAAACTAAACAAGAGTTTTTAAGACCGGTCCCGAAAACTAGAAATCTAAAATTTAGATAGTATAACATACGTGTGGATTTTTCCAAATTCATTAAAAATTCCGTTTCCGACATACAAATATGAAACTTGTTAGACAATAAAACGTTGTAAAACCTTGCTCTAAGGTTTCTTTGTACGTAAACCAATTTTTATTTCTTGCACAATTTTTTGTATATACAAAAGCCTACTGATATATTTTATTTTTAATAGATTGTTGGGCGGTATAATAAACAAACAAAGGCATTATTTCACTTATCCACAGCATGATCTATCAATAACTTATTTGTGATGTTGGTGTGTTTGTAAGCATATGGATACTGCTTATTCACAGAGCCATCGAACGATTAAAAAACCGCTATATCAATTGCTTATCATTCAAGTTACTGTAACTTAGAACGGTTAATTTATGGCTGATTTGCGTGGGATTCAACAAGGATACTTATCTCGTAAATATTCCGTATTCGATACGCGTTCTGTCCAAGTTTTCATGTGCGAAAACATTTGTTCTTGTGGGTACTTAATATAATGGGTTTGCAACAACAAATATCTTCCATTAGAAAGGTACGCAGGACAAGATCACATTACGTAGTCCCTCCCACGTATGACCTATTTAGTACAGATATAAAGACATTTCTTTGAAAGATAAAAGTGCTTATCGATGTTTCATCTGTGGTTATGAAGGATTCATCATCGCGCCTACAAAATCATATTTTACTCATTGGATTCAGTGTCAGGGGAAAATCCCACGAACAACGCATATACATTTCAGGTGCCTATCGATCCCATGGAAAAGAATCCCAAGAAATTTAATATTTTTGCATTTATAGAGAGTTTGAGCCAGCCAACGTTAATGAAACGATAACGATAACGAGAAACAGCGCTGACGGCCCGGAATGTCTTTGAAGTACCATGCTTCGCATATGGTAGTCCTTGACAATCCTGGTCGCTAGCGCTGTTTCTCGTTATCGTTATCGTTTCATTAACGTTGGCTGGCTCAAACTCTGTATACTACTTCAATAAATCACTTTAGTAGTTGTTTTGGATGTATGAATTGGATCTCAAGATCCTTTAAATCTGGCCTGCAGGACCTTAAAAGATTTTCCATCAGGCCCTTATCCAAAAAAGTTTTCCAACCCCTGTCTAATTCTAAAATACTGTCACATCAGATTATGCCCAAGAAACATTACATGCCCATATATGATATTTCCGCAAATGTATCGAAACATGTATGGTCTTATATTGAGCTTTATGATAGTAGATATGACCACTTTTAGACAACTATATGCCATTTATGGGTATATTCCAATTTCTGACATGTCCATATACTTAATGTGAAGCATTTCTCAACTAAATCTGTAATATGTGCCATATAAATTTGTTCCACTAGGGCGTGTAAATCAATGAACATAACATTGTTTATGGTACATTGTTCAAACATTCCTTGCTTACATTACTAGTCTATATCTGACAATTTCAAAACTATGGCAATCTGGGTTTTTATATTATAACAATTCCAACAATACAAGTTTTTCCATTTTGGATTAGGTCACTTCCAAAGTCAAGGCACTTTTCTTTCACCCATTCATCTTTTGTGTAGTACTGTTTTGTCCACAGCACAAATGTTGCCTGCAGTGCCTGTTGCATTAATTACCACTGATTAATTGCAGTTTTGGCATATCAAAATTGGGTTATGGTAGCGCTTAATTGCAGTTTAATTCTGGGAAGGAACTCATATTTAAGCTTGTCACCTCAATTTCCAATCAATAATTTTAACAGAATAACGATTAAGATTAAGAACGGTATTGATTTTTCTATATGATTTTATCAACTGCTATTAATTAGCCTTATTTCGATTCAGCACCCCCTGGTGACGTACAATATATGAAGGAAATTCCAACATGGCCTCCTCCCATTTGTTCCAGAAACGGTCATTATTAGACAGTAGAGAGTTTGAGCCCTCCAACGTCTTAACGTTAACCTTAACGTTAACGGCAGGAAGAGAGGAGCTACGGAGTTAACTATCCACTGAATTAACTGAACGTCATGCGCACTCACAACGTTCATTTAGTTCATTGGGTAATTAAGTCTGTGGCTCCTCCTTTCCTACCGTTAACGTTAAGGTTAACGTTAAGGCGTTGGCTGGCTCAAACTCTCTATTTTGAGCATGCCAACGTCTTTAAACTTACCTTAACTTTAATGGCGGGACGGGAAGAACCACTTCCCGCTATTAAAGTTAAAGTTAGTATAATGACGTTGGTATGCTCAAACTGTCTATTTGCAACATTACCATACTTATAAATTAATCCTCTAGTTAATTCAGTGATTTTAACCTACGGCACACAAAATAGCGTTTAAAATTTTCACGGCACACCAAATGTTTTTCAAAGGATTATATTTTTAATAAAATAATGTGCTCTCAGATGAACAGTTTTAATGATTTTATTCACAATTTGTGAACCCTCCCTTAAACTTCTGCGGCACACCAGTTAAAAAACACTGCTCTAATTGCTATAAAACGTGCCTTTGTAATTGTATAAGTACCTCGTTATAAATCATAATTACAACGGCCTCATACTGAATTTCATGAAGACCAACAAAATTCTGGACGTGTTTTGGGTTTTACCGTTGTTTTTCAATGAAAAGATTTTAATCGTTTTTGATACAAGGAGAATATTAGCTTCAGGTGCAGTTTAATGAGAAATGACGCTGTTCTGGAATCTTTTTGTTAATGAAACATCTCGGTTATGCGTGCTGCAGACTGATAGTGACCTGCTGAGGTGTATCATTTGATGTTTTTTTTAGTCATCAGACTCACGAATGCAATTACGATGGACTATAATTGAAGGGGTTGGGAAAAACCTTGGGGTTAAACCGTTAATAATAATTTAACAGCGCTATCACACGGAGCTTTTGTAAAAACACGCCAGAGGCTCCACTTGCAGACACTGTACATTGTTGAAGAAACACGTCATAGTTTTCTTTGAACGTTTGAAATTTCATTTTTGAAATATAAAAACAAAGGCAAAGCACTTTATGTGTTGATCAGTTGGTAATTTGAATATTAGTTGAGGTTGTCACGCAATGAGAACGTGTATGAGTAGCACCTGTGACGATAGGTTTGCATGTTTTCATTCTTGTTTTTCCATTGTTGGCCTGAAGCGAATGTTTCCACCCTTACTACAACTTGTATTTATGGTTTTTTGTATTTAAATCTACCAATAATATATTCTTCATATCTCTGAAAATATTTATAGAAATATATGGTGTTTTATGGAACAAAACATGGACTTTGATTACAAATTATTGCTCATGGTATTAATATGACAAATACTGTATATTGAAATACAGAAATGTTAAGTATTGAAGATGGAAAACGAGCTACAGTATTGTACATAAAGCAGAAGATAGTATTTAAGACAGTATTTAAGATAGGAAACTATCTATAAGTACATGTATTGAAGATGGAAAAGTACCAAGTATTAAGATTTAAAACTTGCTACACTATTGTATATGTAAAATTATCAAAAGTAACAGGTTTTGAGAACTTGTAGCTTATTTTTATACCATTATTTCATTTTCTCATTTTCCAGTCATTGCAAGACAGTCACTAGACAGTTTTAGCATGTCAACGTCTTTACACTTACCTGAACTTTATTGGCGGAAAGGGAAGAACCACGCATGAGCACACATTAAGTGGCTCCTACCTTTCCGCCATTAAAGTTAAGGTAAGTATAAAGACGTTGGCATGCTAAACTGTCTACTAATACACTGACACGAGCTATAAAATGTGTAAAAAAATAGAGAAAGAAAGTTCAGTGTTGCAAACTGATGTTATTTCAATGTGCATGACCAAGAAAAACTAATTGTGCCCTTAGTTTCTTAGCGTTCATATTAACTTGTCTATCATCCCAAAACCTTGCAAACCTATCATGCTTCACACTGTGATAAATTTGGGGTTTTCCGTTTTCCTCGTTATTAAACAATATCAAAATTCTAATTATAAGCTTGTAATATTAGCGATGAATTTTGAATTGTAATAGGATGAAGGAGGAGGAGCCGTATAAAACGGTAAACACGTGTACAGGTGCACTGTATATAATTATCGATTGCAAAATGAAAAGTAAACGTTTGTTGCTATTAAATGTAGGGCGTTGTTTTGTGAAATTCCGTTCTAATCGGAGTTTAAGTTTAATGGGCATGTATCAAGGATGAGGTTATTACATTTTTGTCTTGAAAGTTTTTTTTAGGCTACTGTGTATTCGACGAGGAGCCAACCCCTTCGAGTATATCAATATCGAAAATCAGTGAAACTTGTTAAGCTTCAAAATGACCTTTATAATTCGGACGCCTACATAAACTGGACACTTTATCGATCAACTGCTGAGATCATTAGCTATTTTGAAAATTCTTAACCTGTTCGTTATAAACTCAAAATTGAATAGTTCAAAATGGCATATGTATGTGGTCACGAAATGGATTTCAACCTTGCCCAAATCGGTTGAAATGTGCATTGCGCATGCTCTCTTTCATGATCTCTGCTTTCAACTTGGTTGAAATCCATTCCGTGATTAGAGCTATTGCAATACCAAAACCATTCTGATTTCGAAAATGCAATTTTGCAGTAATCACCAAGAACGTTATTTGAAACAGCTACATTATTCAAAAGATTTATGGATAATAACGATAATATATTTACAGTACAATGTCATTAATAATGTCATTAATGCATGGGAGATTAATTTATTTTTCACATGCACTGTGAAACCAAACAAGTTTGGCCAACTTACTTAACGACATTTTATTGCAATTTACTTGAAATTTACGAAGAATGGCAAGACTGCACAATTACCTATTTCTGAATCCAGGTACAAGTAACTTGTTTGACACAAAGGGAACCTGTATAACCTTGTTTGGCATTCCTGACAAGGTCGAGTACGTGGTCTGTCGTTGTTCGTGATTTTTTTTCTTGGAAGGCATATCATTTAAAGGCAGTTTATATGTTCTTGGTCAAGATATGTACATGCACATATAATATCTACGGCAAGGGGTGTATTTCAGGTGAACTATTTGAAAAAATGAACCGTAATTGGCATTTGTAATTCAATTTACGTAAAAAAGATTATTCACCACTTGGCTTTTTCACGAATTATTATATTAAAGTTGCTGATTTAGATGATACTAAATATACTTTTTCAATGGTTTTGTAAATGAAATTAGTATTGTTTAGCTAAATAGTTAATACATTTAATCATAAAAAATTCAGTCGTCTAAGGTTTTTTTTCTCCATTAAACCTCTTATCGGTCCCTGAAACCCTGAAACCGACGGTTAATCCGGAGAGCCGGATAAGAGGAACCGGTTAAGATGTGTATGCATTTCGAAATAATCATTTAATATTAAAATATCCGTGATCCATGAACTCGTTACACATTTCAGTTCAATAGCAGCGGTGAAACGGAAGTGTAACGGCTAACGGCTAACGGCTTACAATAACATTTCATTAAAAAAATTGTTTCCGGGTATTAGAGAGTTTTAGCCAGCCACGTTAAACGATGATGAGATTGATAGCACCGTCAAAATCAGCACTGGCGGCTGGAATGGCTTTGAAATTCCATGCTTTGCATAGGGTAGCCCTTCACATTCCAGCCGCCAGTGCTGTCAATCTCGTCATCGTTTAACGTGGCTGGATAAAACTCTCTATTATAATACCGAAATATTAACATCATTCTACAATACATAAGGAAGACTATTTTATCCAAGACATGATTTCACATTTAGAAAATGATACAAAAACTATCCTTAAGAACTTAGTGGTAACTTGAGTTTATAAACTGCATATTACACGCTCAGCAGTCAGTGGTTTGTCAAGGAAATGAGGCTATGTTCAAATGTTACACTTTTAATTTCGTTCTCATTGAAGATATCTCTAAATAAACAATTTTCACAATGGTAACACCTATTCTAATGCTCGCCCGTCGAGGTAACAACAATTGAACTAATGTCGTTTATCCACAGTGAGTTCAAGGTGAAAAATTATGAAGTAAACCGTGAGGCCGACTTTATGATACAAGTAGAAACCCCTGAGGAGCGTCGAAGTAAAAAAAAAAAACACTCGGGAAGGACGTTTGGGATTGGTCTCGATTCGAGCATAATAAATTCCGAAAAGTGTTGCTTTTGCCCATGAAACGTGGGGCTTAGAAAATAATTTGGACCGGTCTGGTACGCCACACGCAAAGGCTGATTTTGCTCTGGCCTTGTAATTAAAAAATTGTCAGGCGCTGTTCAAAACGCCTGGAAAAACCCTACTAAGAAAGCCTTGTTCGGTTCTTATCTCGTTTTTTCAAATTTATTCCTCGCTGAAAATATCAACTATGAAATGCGAGAGTGGCGACGAAAGAAGTTGCTCACGTGTCCATTTTGAAAATCTCAAAATTGTGAGACTTAAATTTAGAAGAGAAAGTCCAATGTTAAGTATACTTACTCATCATTGGGGTAAATTGCAGAGCCATCTTCCTATGATGTGTAATGTTATAAAGTTAACTTTCTAGAATTCAACCATGATATTAAATGTCTTAGAATATGTCAACAAACAAACTAGGACAGTCCTATACTGTGTGTAAAGTGAAATATACATATTTTTAAAAATATTACAATGCTATCATGCAAATGCTACAACGCTAAATAACGTTATGAGGGTCCTAATCAGTTTTTAAGACTGGAGTGAGAATAAAAAGTATGGAATTTCTGTAATATATATAATAGAATGTTAATTGAATAATATAAAATGGTGGAATTAAACCATATATTGAACATGCAAGATAAAATTGCAAGTTTTTGTTAATGGAACACACGTACCTTACATAGGAGGCGCTGCAATTCAGCCCGTTATTATTAAATTCTGTATATTTCAATGAAATTTATATATGTTATTAAAGAAAATTGTAAAAATTGTATTAAAGAGTTTTATAAATATGTATGTTTCATACAATTTTCTAAATTTCCAAATTTATGCTGTGTGTTAAGTTAAATTTAAATTTGAAAAATATTACCATGCAGTTTTCCATTTCTAAAGTTAATGATCGCCATAAAATGGATAAACAGGTGCTAATTTATTCATTTTTATTGTTTAAGATAGTCTTTATGCTTGCCGTCATGAATTTCCAGGTGTTGAAAAACATATAATCACTTTAAGAACTAAAACAAGTACATCCTTATTTCGTTCAATGCAGCTATAATTACAGTTATTGAGAGTAAATTACTTTTTCCTGATTTTTTATGTACATTTGATTTCAACCGTTGTAAAAAAGCAACCAATTAATCAAACCACAGACACCTTTTTGTGCGCAAATCATGTTAAAGCGCTATTGTTTCTCCCTAATCGCCCAAGGGTCGCTCATTAATGAGCGGATGAGAACAACCTCATCGTATGCTGATTCAATAACATTTTTTTTATCTATTTTCAAAGAATGTATTCATAAGAAAATCTAGAATTCAAGGCTGAGAAATTCAACTGTTCCATTGGTTAATTTTTATTTATCATCATGTCAAGCATTAGCTCACCGAATAGATTTCAGCCTAGTTGTAGAACGATTTGCATAAACTATTCAAATCAACTGCAATGTGCACGTGCGCATGCGCTCGTTGCATTACCTATGATTTCAGCTACAGTTTAAGTTAAAATCCATTCCATGACTGCAGCTAATAAATACACTTTAAAATAATTGGATTTGGGTTGTTTGTTATCGATGTTGAAATTTAAAAAAAAAAAGCCATCAACTATAGGGTGTCTTTCTAAGAATTTGGCATGCAATAACACCCATTCAAATTGGTTAATTAAGCCCAGTTAAATTTCAAGATTAAAACGGGTGATTTTGTTCATAACGTCACAAGTATTTATGATACGTAAAAATACTCGTGCAGCGCCACCTATTTACGTAGGTAAACTTGATTGGATACTATCTTTTAGTGCTAATCACACTATAATGACTGACCAGCCACAAGGCCCCCCGATAAGGTATATATATTTCCTGAGATAGACCCACCTCGTAAGATTACCGGGGGGTTTTAGTAGCCAATTTTGTTGCCTTGAATACCAATTTTGTTATTGAGGGAAATTAATTTATACCGAGCTACATAAAAATCAATGATAACATTTGGTAAAAAAAATTGATTTTTTTTTAACAACAGTACTCACTTACGTTTTTGCTTAACAAGCTCCATTTTATAAAAAAAAATGTCCAAGGGGATAAATTTTTAAGATGTGTTTTGAAATATCAATATTGATGACCAGAATGATACAATATAATTTTTTTTCTCTCTTCCGTGATGATTTTTTGTGGTTGTTAATACTATAATTAATTTCCGCTTATCCTAACAAAAAAAAATGTTGAAGATCAAAGTGGACAGACAGCTTGTTATAGAGTCAGTTCAAAAACCTGTGTGTATTTTTTGACGTCTTTGTTTGGATACAAATTCACCAGCGGCGGTGAAACGGAAGTGTAACGGCTAGCGGCTGTGACTCGGCTAACGGCTGTGATTAGGCTTACGCGGCGGGATAACGACTTAAGAGAACGTTCATAAAACAGTAGTGCTTATTACTATACATGTCCAAGCCACCAATTTTGAATTCATATCAAACTTGCCATATTTTTATTCATTTTTTTGTGCTGTTTTTTATGTTTTTATCACCACGTTTATTTTGCTTTTCATGTTCGAGGTGAACTACATTGCGTACAGCAACATGACCGCATTTGTCGGACCAAATCCAAGTACAATTAAGCCATATTTAAGCACCATATGATGACTTTGCTTCCACGAGGGCCTTGTTCAAAAACGTGATTTCGTTGTTCCAATTCATCAAAAATTACTGTTTTTAACTTATTGCATTAATACTTTCTTTCGATTTGAAACAGAATACGTTATAGTTACAGATTAATTATCCGTTGTTCAACTTCAGGGCGTTCGTGCTTATTTCTTGATTGTGCCTTACTATTTAAAAAAAAACACTTTAGCATGGCATGATGTCATTGTAATGATATGCACGCATCGAAATTCGTGCTGTAACATATTCACGACAAACAGCTGCGTGACTGAACTGGTTTGGTTTTGGTATTTTGACGTAGGAATTTCTATACATTTGTCAAAATGAAGAAAGTTTCAGAAATGTTTGGAATGTCGAAGTATATTTCTGTCAAGTCTGACAAACTTTTTCTAGTTGGCGTTACTTAAAATTGCCCTACATGAATATAGATCAGTTTACATGTGGATATGAAGTACATGAATGTGCACAAATAGTATGGTATTCCTATAGAAACAGCTTTTGTTTAAGATCAGAATATATTGAATTATGTTGTTGAAATACATGATGATAAACATTCCAAAAATGGTTGGTAATTTAAGGCTGGTATGTACCAGAGGAAACACGAGGAAACACGAAACAAAAACACGGTTTTCCAAACATGTTTTGAACAAAAGTTTGCTTACTAGTTTTGCATCCAGAAGTTTCATGAAACTTTTTGGCGAAAAATGGATATCGATCAAGAGGCGGTCCAGATCAAAGGAAAAAATGTTTCCTGGTCAAGGCGCTCCTATCAAGGCATGTACATGATGACGTAGTGCTTTGCAATAGAAAGCACGTTGTGAAATTGGTTACGTCATCATATACAGTAATTGGCAGGAGCGCTATGACCAGCCTATATCAAGATCTGCCTTGTTGGATTTTTGGTGTACACTGTTTTTGTAGGTTTGTTGCAAGTCTGTTTGCCGGAAATTGTTTGACAAAACACTTTTCGACAAACATGTTTGAAATTTGTGTTCCCTTGCTTCCTTGTCATCAAATTTCATAAAATGTTATTATAGATTTTTCATTATGTATAAATAGTATTTAATATAGGGAGATAAATTTCAGAAATAATAAGAAAATGGCAAAATTCTTACCTGCTGGCAAGGTTTAATGTTAGCACAAAGAAATACTGGAGAGATACATAGTATATACTTAGTATGATAAGAAAAATCGTGTTATAGAAAACAGCTTAAGGGGTCATGTTATTTCCAGATGACTTATTATATCAACATATTGTATATCCGAATTTCCCAAAACATCGTACATGCATGTCGCATACGTGAATAATGTGTATATACCAAAGATACGCTCTTTGAATATAACATAGTACTATGTCCATGAAATAAATTTGAACAAATGTGTCAACATGAATTAATTTAAATTTCATTATTTTCAAACATGACATTGTTCAAATTTGAAAGCGATGGAGTCGAGAAACTACAACTTTCTACAAAAAAAAAATGAGCACGATGAAGTCGTTACATACATATACACGTTAACCTTATGTCAAATTGGAAAACTTTTTTTCATAATTTGTACATTTTTCCATTTTATAAAATTTCTAAGTTATATAGAAAATACCATGGAAAATGTAAGCTAAGTTAAGTTATCATCTTTTATACTTATGTATGCATTAAAAAATTATTAAGGGAATTTGTGGACAACCCTATACATATAGTGAGTGGCATTTTACATTTTTTTCATGGTGGGCATAAAGTTGAACACCCTCTTAACAAAACTTTGAAAAAGTATTGTTATAATAAAAAAAACCAAAGGATTTTGGAAACCTTGGCAATGTTGAGGGAGAAATGTGTTTTTAATATAATTATTTGTGGACAAAGAAACCAGTGATTGTTTGGAGAAGGGGTGGGGTCAGTTATGTCCCAACCGTGAAACACGGGGTCATTCTTACATAAACCTTAATTCGTATGGCGCTGAGTGCTGTCAAGGTGTGATCACTGGGGCGCAAAATGCCGCAACAACATCCATTGTGCCTTGTTTGTCCCTGAACACATGTCCTCAACTTAACCTGTCAGCATGGGTTGTTTCAGTCTGGTCCACCAAACCAGTTTTCCTATCATTTTGGTATGCGTGCATAGTGTCCATTCATCATTCACTCATTGCACGGTGGCTTGACCATAGGCCTACATATATTATATCACATGACAGGTTACCAACGTTCGTTATCAGTTTCAAAATCCCCAGCGCCATCTATGATGCATTCTGCACAACTGATAGCTGTTTATGGTTTCCTATGGCAAAATTACATCAAATTCGAATTTGTAATACTGTAAATTTGCATTTCATAACATGTGAAACCATATCATTCGCATATATTGATTGCCACACATGTCCATATGTTTTACGTTTACAAAGGCTGGTAATTGAAGGTTAACATTTTAAGGGCAGATGTGATGAACGCTTTGTAATTTTTGAGTTTTTTATCAATAATAAATCAACGTGGGGAGGTTGCTTCATTTCATTTATAAAAAACGGAAAATGAGACCTCTCCTATTAATAAACCTTCAGTAAAAACTAGTCTAGCAAGGCCAAAAAATTGGGGAAAAAATATTGTTTACTTTTTACCAAACCACTATAAGTAATGGCTAATCAAGAGAACAATCTTGTATCCATTATCCGATAAATAGTGAAGCATCATACTCCTCTAGATCGCTGAGATTTAACAGACCATTAGCGCTAATCGACATTAACAACCTTTTCGAACAAACAAAAGATATCATCAAGTATATGTAGATGGCTTAAAAAGCTTAAGCGGCTGGAATGCCATACATATAGAATGGCATTCCAGCCACGTTAAGGCTGTCAGCCACCTATTTGCAGGTTCATTAAGAATTACGAGCAGGGAAAGTATTAATATGCTCGTTTTGTTATTAATTTTCCATGGCGTGTCTACATTAATGTGCACATGCGAATTAAATTAATCATAATGTATTTTTAGAAGAGGTCATGTGCATTAACCCACGGATTTTGCGACAAACAACGCTAATGGCGCAATTAAAACTTTAAAGTTTAGTCTTGATTTGCAGTTATAGCGATTAGAAAGTCGCCAAACAGCTTCTGTGCAAAACTATCGCTGTCATATTTGGTCCATTTATCCTTGAGATCAACATTACCTTGAAATTAAGGTAGATTGCCAGATTTGTATTCGTTCACGCCATATCACATTTACAACGAACTAAATCATAAAACGCAATAAAGTCATTTTCGCGAATATAAACTATAATGGCTTAATCGAAATCGAAAATTAAGTTGAAAACTTCAGCTGTTGTTCGTTCTTGTTAGCAATTAAAAGTGTGTGCTGTAAATTGCAAGAATGTGGTTTTGTCTTATTATGGGAGACCATAATAAGGCTTACCATCAGCAGCCAAAATATGATCTCAAATACACACTAGGTGGAGCCATGTTCCATTAGACGGCTGGAATGTCATAGACGAAATTTCATCGTTTCAGGTACTTAGGCAGTTGAACAGCTTTAGATGACTGGAATGTAATGGTAATTCAGCTAATGCTTACTGAATAGTATGTCTTTTCAGCCCTCTAAGCCTATCCAACCACCTATTTGATATATCTTATGCTTGGACAGTTAGTTATTCAAGAGTTGATGGTTGGCACTGATTAAAATCTACCTGATTTTAATTCAACCGGTTAATCAGCTAGCTGCCCAGCAGAAAATCTACTACACTTTATTCAAATTAACTGCAGTATTTTTGCAGTAAAGTTCAATTCCAAATGGCAGAAAAACTGCTGTTAACGTGCAGTAAATGTGTAGTAAGAAACCGCAGTTTTTCTGAATAACTGCAATTTTATGGCACTTTTTTTTCTGCTGGTTGCTAAAGCTGTTGTCACGACATTGCAATCTTTTTTAAAAGAGTGCCACTCGTATTACCAAAAAAGGATGCAACATATTTTAGCACAATGCCCTATCTGATTAATACTTGTCACTATACAAGTTGAGATTTCTATCCTAGCAATCTCGCCTTCCTATGGAATGTCGAGTGGCATACTTGATGTTGACGTCATTCTTTGAATGCTAAATAGCATGATTATCGTGGTGGTGGTCTCTATACCTCCAGATAAGTACCCGGTCCCGGGCCAGGCGACCTCCAACGTCAAAACTGGCCGTCAATATTGCCAGTTCCCGTCATTGCCTACATTTTTGTGATTGCCTTTGATTTCACAGAAAAATATAATTGGCAAATGTGTACGTAGCCACTAGTGCAACCTTGACTTAGTGCTTACTGTAGAATAACATATAAGCAGCAAGTCTAGCTTCAGGGAGGTGAAATACTGCACTTTCTTATCTTATCAATGTCCTGCTAACACACGCACAGATGAATGAATTAATACATTGAATAAAAACACAACATGTCGATGCGTGGGCATCATGGTGTTCTTTCAACGTACCAACTATTAGTCTTGCTGAACAACCCACTTTAAACCGGTGTTTGTATGTTTGTAAGAGGCATTTAAATGAAAAACAAGTTTTGGCAAATCTTCCACTTTATTATACTGTGCATATTTTATATAATAGCTGTGGTCTTCAAATGGATTTCATCCTAGCTAAAAACCAATGTGGATGAATTAATCGGATTTACCTATAGTACAACGTGGATGGGCTGCATTATACACACGTCATTCACGTAATAGGCTAGTAGCTCTAGCCGGAAACGTGATATACTGATAACCGGAAATCAATTTCGCACATTCACATCCACCGAAATCATCGCTTCCGGCTGGAGCTTATAGCCTCTCGAGTGAAGGAGGCCATTAGCTGCGTACATTACTCAAATTAGCTGCTCGTTGTACGTGCGCACATGCACACTTACATCAAATTCTATCCAAATCAATTTTCATCTAGGATGAAATCCATTCCATGACTACAACAAATGCGTTAGGTGTAAACAAGTCACGTTTTGGAAACGCCTGTATATTTTGAAATTAATGATGGGTTGCACTAATCTTTATTTAATGTAACTCATTATTGTTTAAATTCATTACATGTGTAATATAACTTTACAAACGATCCAGTAAATTTTCATTATACGTCCAAAAGAGATTTTATCGGCAAGATACAAATTGGCGAGCTTAATTAGAGATTTTAAGTTAAATTTTAAATAGCCCTAAAATTTTATTTGCTACTTTCTCATAAATTACAATAACATTTTTTAATTACAATTTATATGACAACCAAAGAAAAAACTGGCTGGTTATGACCGGAAACGCAATGAAAATTCAAATTTTCATTATTATTCTAAAATTTGTTAATTAAATCGGATGTTTGAAATAGTATTTCATATTTTATGTTTACAGAAACACAAATTTACTATACTGCAAATTACGCGATGATTTAAAGCTATGCTTAGAAGGTTGTTTAAAATTATCACAATAGTCTGGAAGTTTGCTTAAGTTGATTCATGTATACTTTTATTTCCTTACATGGAAATCATTTAAAATGCATCAATTTGAATAAAATATTTCAAAGAAAAACATAGCCATGTCAGGGTCTCAATTCAAAAGATAAATAAGTTTGAGGTCGTCATACATGATTTAGAGTGTATGCTTATTAATTCAACAGCTAAATGAAAAGCTTGAGGTGTTAATAGCTGGGTATAATAAATTATGATTATTGTAAATGGCTATTGAAAGAGATTTTTAGCTCTTTTTCCACTAATTGAGCCAGTTCATGACTAATCTGAAACCCGTTATTAGATTTTTTTCCACGGCTTTTTTTGAAATTCATCCGGAGGACACTTAACTGGTTTTCTAAACTATGAATATGATTATGATAATCCTGTTTCATTCACTACTTGATCCGTATGCGAATTTTCAAAATTTGTATACATGTTAACTGTGGTCACGAAATGGATTTCATCTTAGCTGAAAGCCAAATTGTGACAACTGCTACTAACTCTGAATAATATACAGTTTGAATCACTTCACTCATCAGTAATTATCTGACATGATTTGTATCATTATTGCATAAAGAATAGCCATCAATTAATCAATTTTTAATTTATATTGAATTTTCATTTTTATCATTCATTAGAATTTTATTGCCCAATTAGTGACACCAGCAAACAACATGGAAAAAACGTTGAAAATTACAATAAATCATCTATTAACTACATAGTTATGAAGGTAACTAAAACAATCCGTTTGAATCACAGACTATGCAAAGCACGATCTTTTGCATTATATAGCGATATAATAAATTAAAAATTCAATTTGCTATTTCTGGTTCAGTGCATGCACCTTAAAGCTAAAAACAATCAAGACACAAATACTGATTAGATCGTATCGCGCGGTGACCATTAACGGTTAATTAATTTCGGAAAAATTGTCATTGAGTGAGTGCATGCAAGAATGGACAGATAGGAGATAAGACACATTTATCATTTGCAAAATGCTTACAAAACCAGTATACAGTACATGTTCCCAGCTATGGGCTGGGCTGCATACGCGCATTACTGACCTTCACCATTTACTGTAAACCAATTTCCTGGTAATACCTGCAGTTTACATATCTCCAAACATGTTAGCATAGTATCACGTAACATCACACAAAATTACAATGTCTTGGAAATACTTTGATGAAGTGTACTATGCATGAGATACCATGCATTGAGAGAAAAAATGCATAAAAACCACGTTCAGCACCCTCTGGTGGCATATGGCCTTGAGAATAACATGTCTTATATGTGCCCTTCTACTCCAGAAAAGGCCATTTAGTCACAAGACTTAAAAATGGCTGTTTCTGTAATAAAAGGGCGCTGTCATGGTAAAAGATCATACGCCACCAGGGGGTGCTGAACTGGAAAACCATTAATGTTCTACCAAATTTTTACACTCTTGCCATGTAAGCATTATTCTTAATTGTTGTTTACATTAAATTTTAGAAATATATGCGAATTAATCACATGTTTTAGTACAGTTATTGTTGCATGTCTTATAATTTATATGCATAGCAGATCAAATGATGTAAACGTGCCTGGAGAACTAAATACCTGTTCCTGGTCTTGTACATTCGAAATACTCATATAAAAACACTTTAGTTCAGTACTATAAAGTTGACCATCTTGTTACATCACATACACGTTGTCTAAAAAACCACAAGGTAGCGCAACGGTTAGGTTAGTCGTGGAAATGTGTTTCGGTAATATGGGTCCATACCAAACAAACAATGTTCATAAAATGTTTGCAAGCTACATGAGTATAAAACTTTTGAAATATAGAAAACATTTCAACAAGTTTATTGTTGTGTAATATGGGTCCAAACCAAACAAGCAGTGTTCATAAAATGTTTGCAAACTATGTACATAAGTATAAACTTTTGAAATATAGAAAACATTCCAACAAGTTTATTGTTGTGTAATATGGATCCAAACCAAACAAACAGCTTTATTAAGATGTTTGCAAACTACATGAGTATATAATTCTTGAAAAACTTTCAACAAGTTTATTGTTGGGTAATAAGGGTCCAAACCAAACAAGCAGCTTTAAGAAAATGTTTGCAAATTACACGAGTAAACTCTTGAAATATAGAAAAACTTTCAACAAGTTTGTTTGGGTTTTCAATTTCCATGGGCTAAACGTTCATATCTAATTAGTAGTTCTGTTCAAGCACGAAATATCAACTTATACGGTATGGCAAAAAGTTTTGACAGATATCAATGGGCTGACGAATTGGTATCATATCCTGGAATACTATTTCAAGTTGCTTTATGGCTAATAAACCAGTTTGGCCTCCCACAGTTTTAATGCACCAACTTTTGCCCGGGTCGTGCGTAGCAATGAGAGACGTGTAATGGGCAACAATTAAAAATTAAAAAGGGTTTCAAAAAGCTTAATTGGTTCGAACGGGCGGCGTGGAGTGCCAACTCTGCCGATCTCCTTTGTGCATTTTCCAAGCTATAGCTCCTACTGTGTTTTCCCCACAGTTTTCGATGTAAATCAACCGGTTAAGAAATGCCACGCAAACACCCCAATCCGGTTGTCCTTGTCCAACAGGCCATTTTGTTTGTGTATTTTCGTGCTCCTTAAAAAGTCTCCAGTCGCAAAAAAAAAAAAACGTCTTCCAACTGTCTTTTTAGTCTGTGTCAAATCGCCAACAATGGCCCAAAGAGGCCTGGAGACAAAGAATTTCTATGTCTGACAGAGATTGTCAAGGATTCTACAATTACCTTGGTCTCTACCAGACCTCCTTCCAAGATTGCATATTTGTCAAATTCCCCATCTGCTATTGTAGTTGACCACCACTGATGTCATTCCTCTTTAATTGTGAACAGCACTTGCTTCAGGTTTTTACAGATGTTCTTTGATAGTATAAATGTACAAATCTTATAAGAATAGTAACAGCAGGTGTTATAACAATGTTGATTGTAAAGTCATAAGGCATTTCAAATTATACTTGAAAAATGTGTTTATGTGATCAGTTACATACGAAACATATTTGTTTCATTATTAATTCGAGTCACCTTTTGTCTTCATAAGTGACATGTACAAAAACTGGCTTGATACACATGTGGTAGTTTGCACATTATGTACAGTCATGAATGTGACATCGAAAATTTACACTGATACCTTGTTCAAAATGACCTTGTGCAGATTGTGCACGTAATTCACCTTCTTTGTTAGAAACTCTTGCTGTGACCAATGGGAAATCCAGGAAAATATCTGAATTTAGATGTCATGTTTACTTCTAAAGTCAACAGATGGCGCTTAGTGTCAATTTGTCATAGTACATACCATTTAAGTGCCTGAATGCCTGAGGCTGGAATGCCATACTATGCCAATGGGATTCCAGCCGCCTGAGGCTGTCTAGATACCAATTTGAATGTACTAATTCTTATGTATAATTCGTCAGTTTGCCCGAGGGCAAGTAGGTCGCTGATGAAGTAGGGGCCCTTAAATATTAGACAATATCCTTAAAATGTTAATAACTTTTTAGTAGCTTAATAATGGAGAGTTTTAGCATGCCAACAATGGCGGGAAGGGAGGAGCCACGCATTGAACCCAATGAACTAACTGAACGTATTGGGTGCGCATGCGTGGTTCTTTCCTTCCTGCCATTAAAGTTAAGGTAAGTATAAAGACGTTGGATTGCTAAAGCTGTCTATTAGCCTTTAATATAAAATCATTTTGCAAAAAAATAATTGTACAGTTTTTCTCTTATATATTTTTTGAAATATTTACGTATTTCTTATAAAAACGAAATGATAGCCTTATCCAGCAGTTGTGGTGTATCCATGACAACCAGTATTTTTAGAACCAGTCTTCCACTGGCCACATTAGCTGAACTGGTAACTGCACGCTTTACCAGAGTAGCCATATGTGGTTATAAAACCACAAAGGTTTACAAAGTCAAACGCTACCAGAAGTTCTTGAAAACATGTGGTTTGCTCATACATATCTAAGAAAAATATCGGTTTGCGAATTACCTTCTTAGTCTTCGATGTCTGTTTTAAATGCCGAGAGTTTACAGAACTATTCAATCTTAGTTTTATTGGCTATTAGGTTTTTTTTTTATTTGGACAACATTCCTCGTGAATTATAAAGACGTTAAAACTATACTTGCCTTAGAAATCTTGAGCAGGTAAATCATTGGCTTTACTTATTTTTTTGAAGTACAAGTGTTGACACAACCCTTTATAAAACTAGCTGTTTAGACCAAAAAATAGTTGCCTTGAATGTTTACTTTTTCACTTTTATTTTACTTGAGACTACCTGGGGATTTCTTTAATTTTTATCTCCATTGCACTCGGTTTACGACTGTTTTGTGGGCATTAAACCTCATACTGTGCTACTCGTAAAAAAAAGTAAAAGCAAATGGTCGCACTTAATGGTTTGTTTTTTTATGAAAGTCACTGCCCACTGCCAACAACAAGAAACGACAAACTAATTAAATTGTAAATTATGCATGCTGATCCACTCCCCACAGTTGCCTTTTTTACTTTTACTTTTTTTACCCTTGTTACTTGTGTCCTCCAAACACAACCGACTCCCTCCATATGCATTCCGAAAAAATCAAATCCAAGTTTTCTCGGTCTGATTGTCGTAGATTGCTTTTTCATACAAATTGATTTTGCCACAATTGAATTTTTATGGGTTAAAGGGTTAGGCTTTCTTTTACTTTTAAAATAAAGAACTGCATGAATTCGGTGCAAAACCAATGCCGGCCAAACCAGAACACAAATCAAAATAACATTTGCTTACACGTTTACTGTATTTGAAATTTAAAAAGTGGTTCAAATTATGGTTATTTATTGGTAAATTTTCCAGTAAGGTATAAGCTAGTTGCGTAAATAACTCACATTATAAGTGCACTATTTTTACGCGGCCTTCAGCGCCATGTTCGTATAGTTTATATTTGAAATATTCATCAACATTGCTCGGTATTTCCACGAAATTACCGTTAATAGTTCGTTTAAAAACGTCTTTATGCTATGGTTATTCGTATTTTTCCGGTTTAACACCATGTGACTTTAGTGTGATATTTCCAACATGGCGGCCAAGAAAAGCTCACATGCACGCCACCTGGAGGAAGTCAACCGGAATATCAATCACTGACTTTATAGCAACTCAATAATTGTAATTGCGACAATTATTAAGACAGCTAGTGCATTATATAATAATTATAACCAGTTTATGATTTGCGAATTTTTTGTACTGCTCATTTGGTAATTGCATTTTTTCTTAAAAATTCCATAACTATACAGATCATTATTCAGCTCATGAATGACCCACTACACTAATTTTCCCCCTTGCCTTAAAAATAAAGAGAAAAAAACGATAATTGGAAGCAGGTGTTGTTCAGTGCTGAATGTTATAATTAATACTCCGTGCAATTATGAACTTAGTTTTCTAATTGCGAGGCAACTGTGATAATTAGTTATTATTACCATTAAATTAGTGGTACGGCGTTTAGCGCATAAGCTAATATTAAGTACTGTATTTACTTTGCAAGGTTAATAAATTGCACTAATAGCTAATAGGTAATATTTTCGTTTTTGCACAACGCTTGTCTGGATAGCGATCGAGTGGGATTATTTATGGGATCATTAATTAAGACATGTCATTACAACTATTTTGAAAATCAGTTAAAAATACGCTCGAATGGGCAATGAATGGGGGAAGTAATTTATCATTCTTTATAATCCCTATGTGAAATTCGTGAAATTCGAGGTTAAAGGTGTCTTTATGTGTGTAACCATGTTGCATGACTACCCCTAGTGTAAAAAGGGTTAATGATAAGAATCGGTTTTTCTATTATTTTATCTGATTTCTGTACAAATGAGCATGACCAAAAATCTATCTGTAGTCACGGAATGAATTTCAACCTATACATGTATTTGAAAAGAGTTGAAATCGTTTGTCATGAAGTGAGCGCATGCGCACATGTTTTTATTGTCAGCCATACAAAATGGCTGACAATAAAAACAAGCAAATGGATCAACCCATATATTACCCTTGGCCCATAAGGCGTTCGGTGAATTCCTCTACACCACAATATAATCAATTCATATATGACTCAATTGCACTTATTAAAAAGTTCTAATTACACCCTAGACACACCCATTTGTATTGTAAATATGTAGAGATGCAATTGCCAAACCTATTAAGGGGATGAATTAAGTAAGAACAAGTAGGGAACGTTAGTGATATCCTGCTGAGATTGACTTAATCTGGCTTAATCCACTCAACACAATCAGACTTAAAATGTGACCCGATTGATGCACAAATCTACGTTAAATTTATTCTGGGATTAAAGAAGCATTAATAGCTGCATAATGTTAACTTATGTAGCCGACTTCTAACTGCATCCATGAATATGGATGAGTATTTATGTTTTGAGAACTGCACTTTAGAACCATATATCAAACGTGCTGGGAAAATCCCCTTTCAAATGCTATCAATGGGTTAAAACCTGATGCTGATTCATGGGTTGCACAGTTTGGTAATGCCACAATCAAGATAACGTTGTTTAGGCGAAACTTTTGGACACCAGTTTGAACTGGTTCTAAAACGAATACATGTACTGGTCATGCATTCCAAAAAACTGTTCTAATAATTGAATGCTCCAATGAAATAACGTGTTTCTCTTTCAGTTACACCAAAAAATCCCATTTTTGTATTTAAAAAAAACCCCAGCTACTATATACTGGCAAATGATGAGTTGCAGAAAAGACTGAAAAGTTAGTCATGGACGGCATCACGTGATTTTCAAATTTCCCTCTAAAATGGACAATGATTATAATAGTTTTTACATATTATTGGGCGAAGACTGAAAAAAATCTGCATGAAACTTATTCATTTTTGTGCAAAAAATATATTTACAATAAGTCAAAAAGAACTTGTTGATATACGAAATAAATTTCGTATTTAAAAATTCACGATTATTAACATTTCCATGACATTCCCTAGTCTGAATTTTCATTACATATCATTGGATGGATTATGACGCTCCATGCAGATGATGGCGCCACTCTGCGTTAATCCCCAAAAACATGACATTAAGCACTGATAAATCACCTTGCAAATCAGTGACGCAATTGGCCCAACCTGCTTTTGATTTCTTAACCCTTTTGCCCCAAAGTAATGTACAGAATAATAAGTCGAAACGCACGAATGCATTTTGAAATGAATTTTGCGTCCAGCCTGCCATATCAACATTAGCAAACATTTTGTCATTTGTCATTACTTCTGCCAAATCTGCACACCACTCGATTAATAATATCCATTCGCAAATTAGACAACGTTAGCATTGTTTACATGTCATATTTGTAAACATTAATATCACTCTTGTAAAATGCAAAAGCTCAAGCATTTTAGCACTTTTTGCCCATTTTTTGTTGTTATTGTTGTAACAGAAATGATTGGCACTGACCTCTCGGGCTGCATGGACTAATTCAGTGGATTTGCTCTCTGCATATTAATGAAGTACATGTTACTTGAGCTGGGGGGAATATAAAGAGCTCAATTTTCATAAATGTAAACAAGCATTAATCTTTTTTTTTTCGGCTTATAAAACGGCTAATAAAGTTAGCCTATTTGCCCACCCTTGGAGAAAACGGTGGCTAATTGCGTAATCAAGTAAATCCCACGTTAACCTGGAAAAAGAGCCCACAAAAGCTTTGGAATTTAAAAGAGTGTAATGCTGGGTTTTATTACATTTTAATTGGGCGTTAAGCTTGACTACTGACCTTTACACGACGTCTACACTACATGTTGCTGCAATTCGCATTAAGGTGATCCTGCCACGCGCGTCACTAAATTGCCGAAACGAAGGGTACAAATTGAGGTTGAATTCCCACAAACCTGTGACTAATGGTGTATGTATTACTCTTTTTTTTTATTCGGCCGATATTTATAATTTGTTGTTCATGGCAATGTTTTATGGTACCTATCCGTCTTTGAACGATGTTTTTAGATAATGATCCTGAATTGTAAAAAAATGGAGATTCAGCGTGATAATCTAAAATTGATTTTTTTTTTACAATTTAACACATTTGTAAAACTTTTGGTAAGGTGATTAGCTGTAACTAATCGACCAATTAAAATCAGGACTGTGAGGTGAAACAGGTGTAAATACACAGGTTCGAATATATTCAAGCGACATAACAAGTAACTAACAAAGATTGTATCATGAAATTTAATTATTCTCGTTTTGTTATACTATGTATTAAATTAATTTTTTGCCCCATACAAATTCAATTGTGAACTTCGGGACAAATTTGTAAATTGCTCAAATTGTTCTAATAAAAACATAATAATAATAAGATACTTGTATTTGCATATACATATATGTGACATGACTGGTTACAAATAACTGGTTAACTGACCATAGGCATAAGAAATATAACATTTAATGTACTTTTCAGCATATTTTAGCATCTTCACAATTCAAATAATTGGTGTCACTGAAATGATATTGACATATACACTCTGTTTTGTGATTATTGACTCTTGATTTGGTTCATCCTAATCGAACATAAAGTGTTAGCACTGATGTTTTTTGTAAATGTGAATACATATTGATGTACTCAGATGAAGATACTTAAAAACTAACATTTAATTTTGAGTTTAACAAGGTGGGGTATAGGAAGGTATGAACTCTTCTTTGCAGGACGTCTCTTAACATCATTATGACTTCCTCATGGCTGATACATGTAAAGATAAGAATACAAGTAGTTCCACAAGGGTACAAGTTCTCCAAATTTATATGAAACGTTCAGATTGATGCCAAATATAAAAACGAGACACCCTATTCTTTGCTCTTGAGCCAATTTTTTGATTTTGAACACATGCGTGTTCTTTCTATAATGTATCACTGAGTTTAAATTGGCCTACTAATAAAGTATGACCAATTAAGGTCAAAATTACGAGGGTTTGGACATGAAAATTGATATATACGAACGAGCCTGTAAATATTACGATATCCACGCAATTATAATATTACTTGATTATAAGAAGTCCTCGTTACAATGATGGTAACATTAATAAACTTTTTGAAGCTAGAGGCATTTTTTTCTTCTAAATTTTGTTAAAATAAGTAAATAATAAATTATCGTATAAAATTAATAACTAAAATCTGTCATTGTTAACGTCCTTAACGTACAAGGGCGGTCACTTTTAATTAGTCTTTGTCATTCTATAGCATTCCTTTCTCTTTAAAATTTTCTCAGTGGTCATTTTTTATTATTGGCCTTCTTTTTATTATCTAAGGTTAATTTTTTTTGGAATTGGGTGCATTTTTATATGCAGCTAACGTTGCCTGATGCCAGTTCACGTGTATTTGTAGTTGCAATGGAATGCAATGAAAATTGTTGTCATGGCTATTTTGTGATAAAAACCAAATGAATTTTCATTATTTTTACATTAATCGAATCGAATTAACACTCAACACTCAACATAAATAGAGATTCGCTCTAGTAAATTCGCAATTGCAATCTGAACATTTGATGATTAATTATTTCTGTAGCTAAAATAGTGGATATCAGTTTCAAAGAAAACAACATTCCTTTAATGAATAATAATAAATTGGGTTGGAATATTTTATCCATTTATCGCCAATGGTTCAATGACTATTGTAAGTGCAGATGATAGTTTACTCCCACGTTTTTATAAAACTAATCTGTTGGGTTCAATTTCTCGAAACATTTTTTTTTCTTGTCCAATAAGGAAATTTCTAGTTAGGAAAGTTGAAGTCGTATGCATATAAAGTGATACATAATGGTATGTAAATTTCTAGAAGTAGTCTGAAAAATGACATTGAATTACTGAATATAAATTTTTAAATTGGTAAAGTGTATGTAGAACTTTTATCAACATTATGGCACGCAGCTTGACATCTGTGTTAATAGGTTTTTTACAGAAGATTGTTTGTAATTCAAGTTGACAATGTAAAAAACGGTGTACTTAAAAATGTGGGAAATGTTCTCAAAATGTCACTGGGACTCCCTGCATGTGTTTCACATGTGATTTGTTGTGCACCAATGACTCCAACTATAGTGTGCTGTTACAAATTTGTGGATGTACGAAAGGCTTGAAGAAAATGCATATACAGTATATAAACAAATTATGCATACACATATATTAAATATGAATTACCTAAAATGCCCAATGCAATTACTATAAACTAATTCCATAAGTACACTTTCTATACAGTATAATTTTGTCTCATTTGGATACGATTCTGTTTTGTACATGCTATACACTCCTTCTTTAATAACATTAAACTGGATTGACAGCTAAACATGAGCTGGAAGCAACCACAAGAACAAAGGACTAACTCCTAATTAACTAGCAAGTTGCCCTGTGGGTATAGCCCAAATCAGGGTAGTCCATATGGACATCCAAAAAATAGTAAGCGCATATGCATCGTGGGACTCAGCACACCTGGTAATTGGGATAATAGTTTTTGGAATTGTTTATATTTTTGGTACTTTATAATAGAAGTGAAGAGAGAAAGGAGCACGGTCGTGGCCGATTTTTAGAGGAACTACGCGCAAAACAGTCAAACTCCACGCCGCTGGAACTTTGAAGCGCACAGTTCCATACAAAGATTTTTGTATAAACTGGGGGTCCTGCAGTGGGAGATGGCTACTAGTTATGTATATATTAGTACAAGCTTAAAGAAATAATTAAAGAAAAAAGGACTCATTGAGTCGTTATATTAAATTTTATCAGTAATATGAAGTGGAAATAGGGGTGCTGCAGTACCACAGTGCCTATACGCGAGCCACCACTGCTAACTATCATGGCATTCACCTGGAAACAACTGGAAAAGCGCTAAATCCAGTCATGGTAGCTGATCCGGGAATTGAACCCAGGTTTCTCAAAATGAAAAGTTCCCACTGCCCCACCTAGCTCGGTGAAATCGTTAAAATACATGACAATATCTGCAGTGATTCAGTTTTCACTTTGACCTATATGGATCACTCCAGTTGACAAATGGTGTTATTCCTCTCAAGGCAGATTTCCAACAAGGTGTATCACACATATCGCTACGACATGTACCGCATTCGCTTCTGTGATATATATCGCATGGTCGACCACCCTTGACTGACTATGAACGGGAAATGGAACATTGTGCTTGTGAATATTTCGTTATTTTGACATGAATCAGTAAATACCAAGCTTTATTTATTGAGTCTGGCAAAAGGAGGAAATGTATTAAATTGATCAAGGGATGACAAATTGACAATCCTTTTTTGACAATGCAAATTTGCGTCATAACCCTTGCTTTCTGCTATATGCACAACCCTTCACTTTGCTTTTTTGACAAGGTTTTCCTAAGTTTTTTTCCATTATCAGAAGTAAATATCTCACTGTGCCAAGTTGGTCAAAAACAAACGTTGTGGCTAAGCGAGATAACCTTAATTTGACATACCTTTAAAGTAGAATATTTTACGTCTGTCCCCCAAGTAGTTTTTTCTATCTTGTTTAGTGTTAACTCTCTCCAAACTGCATATTTTAACCGCACCCAACAACATTTTTTTGAAATAAACTAACATTTTGTTGTGGTTTTTTTTTTGTTGAGAAATGATTCAAAATGAGATTTTCTTCTCCGCCCACTTCAAAATCTCGAATTTTAGCCATAGTCGATGAAGGTTTTTTTTCTGTCTTGGGTAAATTCCTATGTAGCACACATTTGATCTGTCAAGCTTTTTTAGTACCATTAAAATTTTGCAAATTGCACAATCTCAGGTATCATCACTGTATATAATTGGAGTAAAATTAAATGTACTGTCAAATACAGTACGTTATTAGAGAGTTTGAGCCAGCCAACGCTTTGGGCGCCTTGGGGGGGGGGGCGGGAAAGGAGGAGCTACGGACTGAACTACCCAATGAACTAACTGAACGTCATGAGTACGCATGCGTGGTTCTTACATTCCCGCCTTTAACGTTAAGGTTAACGTTAAGGCGTCGGCTGGCTCAATCTCTATATTATACCAAAACACTACCTTATATACCATAACCGTATTGGGCGAATATGAATTCCACAAATAATATGTGTTGACATTATCGTGTTAATATGAAATTGGGTTAATTTTGCATTTACTCAACCCTTTAAGTTCAGTAGTTTAAGCAAGAATAGGCGTTGTGGCATGCTTTGCTCAACTGTATCAACTTGAACTTGTCATAGTTTTCCAGTACAAAAATGTGGTATTTTTTCACCTACTTTCCAATTCAGTTTCAAGAATTTAGGAGACAGTGCTGGTCGTTTATAAGATCAATAGGATGAGTCAGGCATTTTCCATAACCTAATAAACTTTTATTTTTTAAATATTGCGTGCGAAGTATACAATGCATTCTTCACCTTTTGTAAATGTTTATAGTTACCTTGAACACTTCATACTGTATAATTTTCTGGTGCTAATGGCTGCCCGCTGGTTCTTGCTCTTGTTTACGTACGTGTTTACACTTTTCAGTGTTCACAAATAAGCAGACGCGCCCATGAATATCTCTCAATTTGCATATAATTAATAATGTTATTTTCATTTTTTTTTCTTATAGGTAAGTGAATTGTTGTTTTTCCTCCATTGCAAACTAACAAGATGTACGGTGGGTTTTTGTTATCGCGGTCATCGCTATTATTATCGATTCTGATTTCAATCTTGGTAAGTTTTTTCATACATATATATGATACGTACACGCCTATCTCCATATTTAGCATAAAATATGTAAAAGATTTCCTCAATGGGTTTCTTGCGTGGAGTTTTAGTGATTTTTTTGGTAGTCACACCTACTGTATAAGCTGCCCCAAACGTTGGCAAACCCTGCATGCATTCTTAAAATACGTTCAACGTTGTGTTGCACAACATGTTCATTGGTTTATAGAAATGTTAGAAATGTTATTATTATTTTATTACATGTAATTAATAGTATTATTGAACATTTATACGTCCATAAACAATTACAGTCGATTCCGCTTAATCTGGACACATCCGGCGGAGGCGTTTTGCCCCGATTAGGCGGCTGCCCAGAATATGCGAAGTTAAAAAACATTACTGTCCGGATTTTGTTCTTGACAATTTGGCCCTAATAGATGGCTGCCCAGATTAACCGGTGTCCAGATAAAGCGGAATCCACTGTATTTTAAGTATACACTATCATATACGTAAGTTATGCTAGGGAATGTTATCATGAATATGTTTTGTCACGATATGTACATAGTTTGAAAAACTATGGTCACTAACTATGATTTGGTAGTTTAGTTTCTGAGAATTTTTTGACAAATGAGGCACAATTTTCTGAGAACTTAAGCTAAGAATTTTTAAAATTGTAAAAATTACAAATGTATTTATTTGTTGACCCAATTATCCACCTAAATTTTCGTATTTTATGCATCTGCTACAATTTAAAATTGAAAGGTCCTTGATGTTAATTAACATTGTCGAAATTTACATCAATTCTGTTACACGATTGACAGTTAACAACTTCAAATTCAAAAGGTTGGTTTCATAAAGTCTTTGGATATGTTTCAACATCATGGTCATCTTGTAGATACGGAAGTAGGCTTAGATTTAATACGAAATGACTTGTACATTTGTATTTAGTTGATGGTTTAGATCTAGATAAGGATCCATGTCGTGCAAGATCAGATATTTTAATGACATCTTTAACATACGGCATTTAGTTGCTATTAGCAGATTGATTCATTTTGCTGTCATTTGAGCATAAAACTACTATTCTACTCATATTTTATTGTGCACGAAGTAGGGCACACAAACTGGTAGTGAACAAGTTTTTGATATGTGGAGCCATATATACACAACTGTAAGAAAACTGGATTGGGTTGTGTCGGTCTTGTGGTTCAATTATTTCTAAGAACGAGCTTTAACCGATATTATCTAGAAAAATCTTACTGATAGATTTTTATTGAAAATATTCCATCAGAGGACAAGTTCTCAAAAAAAAACTACGTTCACGTTAATCATTTTAACGTGCAATTATTAGCCATAACAGGAACTAAAACAGGCTTTCACCTCCGGTGTAAGGACGTTGTGTTAAACTTGTTTTAACTAAATGGCTATCCGTAATTCATATATAAATGCTTTTATTCCGAACCAACATTGACATGTAGTCTATTTATGGGCAGACAAACCAATTGTTTATCTCCCTAATTAATGAACATGAAAAAACTAATATTTATATACTTGGAATCAATCATGGTAGGTTTGCGTCCATGCAAATGACAACTGGAACCATGCTGCTTTTTCAATTTTAATAAAATTTTCTTTTGGGAAATGTGGATAAGTTTTGTGACTGTACTGCTCGACATGAGGTCGGTTTTTTTGACCACATGTATACATACACCTGTATTTATTTGGATTTATGATGTTTAATGGGATGCTGAAGTTAAGGTCTGCTGCTTAAAAACCTAAATGGACCAATTTTTGAATCTGTTTTCCAAAAAATTATAACAAATATGTCGTTCATATACTTTTTATTATAATTGTCCTGTATTTGTTAAATCTGAACAGGATATAATAACCACAAAACTACATACAGATAAATTTTAATGAAAATTATACCAATTTTTTTAAAAAAAACTATGACTCGTAAAATTAATTTACTTCTTTGTAGCCTAAGTTTGGTCCTTCCTAACCAAGAAAATTCATAGTTCTACATAGAAGGAAACATTACTTGTTATACAAAACAGATCTGAGATTTCTATTTCAAAAATGATACCAGTGAAGTTTTGGATCTTATGCTAACATAAAGGCATTTTCATTAACCCTTAAATTTAGTACATGTAGTTTTAAGAAAAACGTACAGACATTAAGTTCTAAAGAAAACCCACTTCTACTTAACTTTACAGTTAGTAAATACATATAATCATGAAGTAGATAAAATTGCAGTGACCTGAAAATTGAATTTAAGGCATGTTTTTAAATGTCATAAATGAGGTCATCCTTGGAATAAACTGACATGAACAATATTAATGACCAAGAATCCATCGTAGAAAAATATTTCCATAGACTCATCCTATAGTATAAAGTCACAATATCAGATGTAAATAATTTATGCATTGCCTACAATTTATGCATAGTTTACAAGAATAATAAAAGAAAGATATGTTCTGATCTGGTAAAACTGGTTCTATATTTGATATTAAAATCTGGTATCCCATTACTGGTAATATTACTCATGTTTCCAGAGTTTAAAAATGTTGACAAGTATTTGAAAGAAATTTTAAAAATTCTTGTTACCTAGAATTAAAGCCAGAATTTGATAGGCTTATTCGTTAAGTGGAACTTTTAATTTTTAGTTGAAATTTACATGATACATCTCTAGACATAATGGATATTTGCTATAAACCTAAAACTACTATGTTATCAAATATATGCTTGAAGGGCTTTAATCTTAAACCTCTTAACTTAATGCTATGTTAAGAGTAATTGGCAGGTATAGGTGCACAGAAGCATTGCCATTTGAACAATAGAAATGGGAATGCCTGAAGCGAATCCTTAAATTTTATTAAAATTTTTGAAAAACTAATATGTAGCGTTTGCACTTGCTAAGGGAAACTTTTTTTGGTAATTTTTTTTTTCGTTTTTTTGGGGGGGAAAAAACCTTGACGTTTGGGGACATTATCTTCAAAAGAAAGAATTTATTTCTCTAAAGGGCCTTGAAGATACCCTTCCAAAAACATGGGAGGTATTTTTGTAAATGTTAGCAATCCAGTTCGGAGACAAATTCTGGAAATACCCACTTGTGGTACCCTTTGGTCTGATGGTATTTTTGAATAAATCACGTCTTTTGTGTTCCATTTCAAGAGAATGTCTTTGTTCTCTTTATTATCACACTAGAAAAGAATTCAATTTCCAACATTCCTGCAAGAAATTAATGCTGGTTATTGCTTAGGACTATGTTGCACGTTTTAAATTGCCAAAATTGTTGTGCATACCAAGACATATTTCTGATATCTTTTAATAGAATCATAATTGCGAAATTTGGGGCTATTGTTATCTCAGTGAATTCTGGTTACTGGTTTAGTATTGTGATGACTCCACAATATGTTCTTAGAAGTTTATCTTGTGCAATATGGAATCACGAATCCTACAGGTGATCAATGATGCTAAAAATTACTACAAATTCTGCAAGTTGGTTGAAAGAATTCTTTACATAATAACCCACATTGCATGAGGTCCCAAAGCAATGTTTTCAGAATTACTACAGTACAGTTCTACAGTAGATATCGAGCATGTACTGGGGTTAGTAATGCATACCCTGTACAGGATACATCTGTACAGTAGCGGTTCGCCAATAGGCACTGTGGAACTGCAGCACCCCCTATTTCCACTTCATATTACCGATTAAATTTAATATACTGACTCAAAGTCCCAAGTTTATACAAAAATCTTTTTATGGAACTGTGGAGTTTGACTGTTGTGCGAATGCGCAAAAAAAAATTCTGGAGCAGCGCCCCCACTAATTTTGGCAAAGAGCCGCCACTGCATCCGTACATCCTCTACAGTACAAAATTTATGCTAATAGATATAAAGTACAAATATCGAACTCATCTTTATGTCATGACAGGCTTTAAAGTCAAATTCTCGCATGAAACAAAGTTTAATTGAAGTATTCTTCCAAAATGTTTAAATTTAGCAATGATGTCATGGGAACTGTTGTCCTGATTCATATGGGAATTGTACTCTCTTCCCTACTCTTAACCAGAGCAAATAGAATTTCTTTTGCTTGACAGAGTTTATTTGTTGTATTGAAATTCATTGCATGATATACTTCGGAATCTACACTGTGCACATACAATGATGCGTGAGATGGTGTATTTTTTTTTTTAAAATTTGGGTTAAATCATTTATATTTACTGTATCTTCTTTGCTGAATTTTTCTGTTTTACCAATAGTTAATAATACTTTTAATTGAAAACTTAACAGTGAATTTGAATGGTTTTTAAGCACCTGGATTACTAGTTGGAGTGCATTCAGTTTGCTTGCATATTTGAGATAAAAATTAACGATTGATAAATGGGTGCAGCTTTTTCTAGCATTGAGTGTACGATTTGGTTTATCACATTTCGTTTTTTAAGAATGCACTAATCACATGTTTAATACGTGAATATTTTATTAATATATATATACACACAGATAAATTAATAGTTTTATTGCATTGGCCACTGTTAATCTAACATTGGTTGAGTTTTACCACACAAACCAGTTTGAGTGCACTGTAATTGACTGGCTTATAAGTTGTACTAATCGCTAATCAAACTAATGTGAGTTTGGTGCAAGCAGTCACTGTACTGGGAGGGGTGAGGTGAGAATGGAAGTGTGGGAATGGATTTAATGACATGGTGAAATGGGGTTGAAAAACTCAAAGATTCGAATATTTTTCTGAGAGAGTTAAGGGAGTTGAAGATCTATCAACCATCTCATTGTATTTTTTTTTCTCATCTTGCTTGTGGTGAATAGGCTTAGAAAAGGGCGTGGTCAACTATAATTTCCAAAAAGGTTGTTGTCAACATTTACAGTACAGTATATTTCTGGCAACCAGTATTGTAGGCCCAATCCTCCACTGTTGAGACTTAGCAGTCATGAATCCACCATATTGTCAGCACCATGCATTTGTCATTAATCGAACCCCTTTCTGATTTCACAAATCTTTGTATTGATACTTTATGTATCCATCATCCATATTAATAACATCTTATTCTACTGATTTTATTGAAAATGCACTAATCAGCCATATTGGAACATGGCAGCTTACCCAATGGCAAATGGGCCCACTTAGCCATTAGACAAAATGTTAATGATCTTTTAGTAGCTTAACATGCATTTATTTATGCACAAAAAATTAATGGCACCCTTTATCCACTTTTGAATTTATTGAAAATTGTATTTATTTCTTATAAATATTAAATGATACAATAGCTGTTTGGGTCCACTTTCTATCCTGGCAACCAGTATTTAAGACCCAGTCCGCCACTGTTGGGACTTAGCAGTCATGAGTCCATCATTCGTCATTAATCTAATATAAATGGACAATCCCATTCTGGATTCACAAAAGTCACATGACACTTTAATTCGCCTTGTCATTCTTCCTTCATTGATATAATATTAAGATGACTCTCTTGCTCCATATAACGTAATTCGTGAATGAAACCAGGGTTGCTGATGAAACGCCCCAATGTCAGAATCTCGACCAGGTTGCAGAAATACAATTTGCCAGTTTTGCTCAATTATAGTTATCAGAGACATCAAGAAACACTATTATATATTTTTTATATTAATCTACTATGTAGTCCGGTGTATGAATACACGTACTGTGTAACAGGAATACATATATATAACCCTGGAGGCTCGGGGCAAGCAGCGAGCCCACACATTCCTTTTGCCCAAATTTTACCTTGATTGTCAACCACGTAGACATGATCCGTGCACCAGGTAAGCACGGGGTAGGAGTTGCCAAGGCAAGGGGAAGTGAAAAGGAGTAGAACAAAAGAGTTTGTAAGCAAATTCAGAAGAAGGAGGAGATGCCGTGTGTGTGTATGTTGTGTGTGCACATGTGCAACTGGCCTACTTGATGCTGGTGGTGACTCCTGCAAGGTCTTTGCTATGCGGTTTATGAGCAACCCCACCCTCCTCGACTGCATAAACACCGAGATTAGACAGGGCTTATGCTTGTGCAAAAGTTCACATCACGAATAACTTTTCTCTCTTCATATACTCGCGGGATTTCCATGGCACACATTCGCTAAAAACACGGTGCTGCCTCTTTTTTTGTATTCCAAAAGTGCTGCTTCTTGACCAGGATTTCCAATGGGATGGACAACTTTTGTTTTTAATACTTCACTCATTGTTTGATTAAGATGAGCTGCTGGATATATTACTAATGAAAGACTTCTTGGACTCTCAGAAAACCGATGCTTCTTCGTCAATATCTTGATGGAGATAAGAAACTACTTTTTTGAAAAAGCAAGTTTTCAATCTTCCTTGTTCGTGGTTGGCTTGCATCGCTATTTATAATGGATAAGTC
Organism: Ophyiulus pilosus; assembly: GCA_033995625.1. NCBI lineage: Eukaryota > Metazoa > Arthropoda > Diplopoda > Julida > Julidae > Ophyiulus > Ophyiulus pilosus. Next base: position 57,458 of record JAUJYV010000139.1, read on the forward strand.
TTCTGAAAACTCGTAAACAGATATTTCAAAGTGCTTCTGTTGAAGGTTTTTTTTTTACATTTGGTGGTTAGTGATGAGGATGAAAACCCGTTTTTGGAAAGCATCTTTTGATTTCCGGATAGCGAAATCTCGCTGGGATGCTCCTTCTTTTTTGTATTGGAATGTTGTCAACATTCACATGATAAAACTGTGAAACATTAACGATCTTCCAGAAATTCATGCACATTGATGATCTCAAGCGTTTAATGAACTTTCCTACTTTGGTTAATCTTGAAAAATCGTCTTCAAAGTTTCATTGATGCTCCAATTCATGCTGTGATTTGTTTTTAGAGAAGTTATTTTCAATTTGGGATTGTTCTGGATGAATAGCTGGATTCCAGATTTATTTTCTATATGAAGCTGGAGCTTATAACCAATACAAGTTCTTCGATTTTGATGTGATGAACTTTGGATAGAAGAAATTTGGTCAAACTGCTAGTTTCTTGTATCACTAATTCTTAAAAAACAAGTTTTTTGATGGACCGTATCTTACGTTTTTCCAAACTCCTCATCGGTGAAAGTGTTTAAGTGCAAAAGTGGTACCAATTTGTAACAATCATTATTCAAAAACAATCTTGGGCATAACAAGAAGGCAAAGTGAAACATTAGTCATAGACTTTCCCCATAACTGACGTCACGTCGTGACTTCCCTATTCAAGGAATACAAACCCACATTGCCAGATACCCTTGGATATGATTAAACGCTTGACCACCGGCCACCGGCATACGCCTTATGACATTTCAATAACAGCGTTGATTTAAAGTTTTGCTCTTAACCGAGGATTTCTGAGTGACCTATAACTGAGCAACAAGTTCGATAAATCACACTTAACTTTGAAAGTTAGGATCAACACGGAATATCGGGATATTGCACCGTCAATGGGGATCCTTTTCTCCAAACTCAAGTAATTAACTGACCAAGGGCTTCTGCAATGAGTCTGCGGCTAAACCCCAAAGCCACCCGTCCAGGGACGAGGAGCTGGTCACCACCATCTTTCCAATGTCAAGAATACAATGTGGCTGACATTTTGTGCGTCAGGGTTTACTCGGACAAGAAACCAGTGTCCAACCATCCGGAATGGCCAGTGACTCACAACAACATCCAACAATTAAAGGTAAAAAAATTATCCCTGACATGTAACAATGACAGTATAAGTTCCCTCTTTGGTGGAACAGAAAAGGTTAGGACTTGATGTACAAAAAGTTACATTAAAATAAGTTTCTGGCACTCTGGCCAGTCTCAGTCTGATTGTACATAACTGGTGACTTGTTGGATTTAAAGTATCCAAAATGCCATATGTAGTACAATTTAGAATTATATATAACATACCGAAATATACCGGCTATTAATGCTAATTATTTAGCATGCAATAGTTTATTTCAAATTATTGGTAACAATTATCAGAAAATGCAAATTCAGTATGTAAAACAAAGCATGGCATTTTTTTAAAGTATCAAAATGTTGACTAACATAAAGGACATGTCAGTTAGCCAATCTCATAAGATTTATTTCATACCATATCTCTAAATGTCTAACAAAACTAAAGGTTGTCCTATTTAAAATGGGCTGCGAGTTATTGGCTAATGAGGTTATTAGATGAAAAGAAGTTGTGATACATGTTCTGTACAATTAGTATAGTTTTATCCATTTCATGTACATGTGAGATTTTACATTTTAAGCACTGTCATAACTTGCAAGTCGCTGATTAATTTTAGTGAAATTTGAAGCTTATCACCACATTTTAAGTACTATAAACATGTCCATAAAAAACATCTTGTATAGATAAGTTGTATGGATTAAAAAAAAAACCTGTAGCGGAGATCTAAATGAAAGCCGATTAGCTTGATTAGTGCCAACAAAAAAGTGGTCTAAACGCCACCAATGACGCTGCTCATTAGCATATTTTTGGTGTATGTAGATTTTTTTTATCTGGTTAACACAACAGAAGAAAGCCATCGTGTTTGGTTTTACGCTCTGTAATTCTAGCCTTCACATTTAAGACATGAAATGCACTCAGCCTTCACATGAAATGAGATTTAGTAGTTATCTGGATTGATCAAAAATGGCTAATGGAAAGACATCAGCCTGAAGCTTTTTGATATGGCATCATGAAAAACTAGCCCCTTGTACATACTATATATGTATGCATCAATTTGAAGAAGGAATTTTTTGCACCTCCCGCTGATGTGGTTAATTGAGATTTGGAGAGCCGGATGCCAATTGGTTCTCGCATTTGGACGCAATTTCTGACAATTGTGATTTTGCCATCGGATTTGAGTGATTTTGTGAACGTGTCAAAGGGTTCAAGGAAGAAGAATTTTTGCATGTGAGAAAACAAGCCTTGGAGAAATGGCTCCGTGACCCCTGAACCGGTGAGGTAATATCTAGAGTAACTTGACAAGTGGCACATTAATGTCAACTGCAACACGTTGTTGTTGTTGTCCTTTTTGTGCTACTTGTATAGAGTATGTATCTGATATTCAATTTGGGTGCTACCTTTATTCACAGACGTTCTATGTCTGTGGTTTGATGTCAGTGTTAATTGGTCAATGTCTGATGAAAGTGAAATGTGGATTTTGTGCTGCTTGTAAGTGATAGATTAAGTAAAATTTCATCATTTTAATATGCTTTAATTAATCCAATATAATTTCTGAGTATACAGAAATGATGGAAGTTTGTCTGATTTAAATATATGTCAGTTTAGTTTCAGATTTCACAAACATCATTTTATTTTAAGATGTAACAAACCTATGACCTTAGTTTTAAATGTTACAAACATCAGTTTAGTTCCAGATATTACAAACATTATCTTAGTTTGAGATTATACAAAACATAGCATTTCGGGTTTATATTTTACAAACATATCAGTTAGATTTTGCAAACATCATTTTAGTTCGAGATTTTAGAAACATACCACCTCAGATTACTCAGTTTAGTTTTAGAATTAAAAAACCCATACCAGATTAGTTTTAGATTTACAAACATACCAAGTTTACTTTTAAATTTTACAAACATACCAGTTTAATTTTAGATTTAAAAAAATACCAGTTTCAAGAATAAATAATAAATGCTTTTTTTAATCTTTGCTATTGGACAAAGTAATAGAAACACTTGTTTCACATACAAAATTCTTTATTAATATGGTTCTGTTCCTCATTTTCCGATAAAGGTAATTAATTGAACTATAAAATCTCTTCAATTTATTTTTCAAGAAGTTAAAAAAAAAATTGTACAAAGACTAGACTTTTGTACTTCAGCCATATTTTGAGTTTGTTCCTCCATTCTTTTAGTGTTCTCCAAGGTGTTAAAACCAGCTGAAAAAATCACTTATATACTCGTACTTTCACTTAGCATGCAGAGTGCGTATGAATGTGATTGCAATTTGCACGAATTAAGTTTGAACAGCTCGAGTCCGAATTTGGGCGTTTAAATCCATACCCTTTAAATCGCCATAATTATTGACCCAACAGCAACATGATTTGAAAATTACGGTAAAGGGAAACTTAAAGGATATATGCGTAAGCTACAAAATGCAAGCCTTGGGAAAAAATAATTAGTGGCTCACTGTTTAATTGACACGACACGACTTGGCAATGGAAAAAAAGAGAGCAAACCTGAGTAACGATTAACATTTAACGGATTTTTCTGCCTTGTATTTGCGACTGCCATCGTGTTTAATAGGCATTCTTGATAAAAACCAGGAAACAAGCCACAAATCATAAACATTGCCCAAAGGCTTAAAAAGCGACTGGCACGGTGTAGACCAGGGCTCTTACAGAATTTTTATTACATACTAACACATATTTTTCTCAGTTTCGTGGCAAACTTAATAATGCACGGCCAAGGACAAAGTTCCGAGCGGTTCACTGGAAAAATTGACCATGACAACGCATTATTAGTTTCCCAGATGGGATTTAGCAATTGATAGATGGCAAATTAACGTCATTGTTTTTGGAACTTAACAGAAGTTTCAGGGGGTGAAAAAACAACGGTTAGCTATGAAATTATTCTAGATCCATATTTAGCCTAAAAATGAAGGTGAAATTACCTTCAAATACCAGTGTAATTCTATTGGTGAAAATTACCAATTCCAACTTTTGAAATCATTGCAATATCTCCAGCTCATCATGTTGTTGCCAAGTTCATGTATTTTGCAATATTGCAACATGTATGTGTAACACGTTGTGTATGATAATATAGCAACTTGTTGACAAGTTCCCATGTAATGCAATATTGCAGCCAGTTACTAGGATTATAGTGCAATATTGAAGCATGTTACTAAGTTCACGTGTATTATATTGTACTATTGTACATACTAACATACGTAACATATTGTCAAGTTAATATGTATTGCAATATTACAACGTGTTGCCATGTTCACAGGTATTGCAATAGTATACAGTAAACATATCTTATATAATAATATAAAGTTAACAAGTATTTCAATATTGGAACTTGTTGCCAAGTTCACACGTTGTAGTTTCTGTTTTTGGACCACTTTAAACATTAAGTGCATGTTAGACTAGAAAAAACTCTGGTCAAGGTGCTGCATTTATTATTAAAAAAATATAAGCACAACAACACACTTTAGTTGCAGACCTACCTCAATATAACAAATGAAATATATTCATTAGATGCTTTATCTTTTAATTACAAATTTTATTCCGATCGCATTCCATGCTAAGTCTTTCTTATCTTAAATGCAGTAATTTATCACGTGGCAATGCCATTCGCAGTAGAAGTGAAAGTGATGAATTGCAACCGCAAATGAAAGTTTATGATTTCACCTAAACAGATTAGGTGTGCTTTCTTTTTTGCATCAAAATCCAAATATGGATATTGAAGTTGTTTCTGAATACGAATTCATGGTCATTGGCTATCAACTGTGGTTTCGTTTTTTTCGAGACAGGACAGGGTGTGCCACAGAGCAGCCACCCTAAAATACTTTCGCATTTGCCGAAATTGTTTCCTATATATATATATATATATATATATATATGTCAATTTCTCCAAGGTTTGACTAAGTTTCACTATAAGACGACCTTTCGTCGTACATTTCCCTCTATCTATATTCATGTTTTTACAAAATGCTTTCGCTGTTTTTCATGAATGTCACCCATGCTACTGCATGGCTGACTTAAATTTCAGATAATCAGTTTCAAATAACATGGTGCATGTGACAAATGAGGGTTATGTGACTAATGGGTGGTTATTCTTTTATTTATATCTATTTTTTTGTCAATTTTATATTTAATGGAAAGCGTTTTTTAGAAGTAGCTTTTATTATAAACCTTACTTTTTAAACCTTAGAATGGAATGTGTATGGAATGTCAATGTTTCAAGATGGCGGCTTGGCCTCTATCTTTGTAAAAACAGTAGCTGTAGTCACAAAATTCATCCTGGATTTTATCCTAGCTGAAAACCGATTTGGATATAAATTTATCAGAAGAAAGTATGCCTGAGCGCATGCGCAATGAGCAGCTGACATTCTATTCAAACCAGTTTTCATTCTTTGGCCACAGCTATTTAGCACATTTAATAACTCAACTTAACCACGATTTATATTAATCATGTTGTATATAAAAAAAATTATAATTACACATTTGCTAAACCCAACATATACATGTTGGTCACGTAATGGATTTCAATTTAGCTGTAAACAGATTTGGATAGAATTATGCATGTGCGCATGGGCATTGATCAGATAACATTCTATTCAAACTAGAATTCCATTTCATGACCACGGCTAATTTAGAAACTTCCCTTAACCAAGATTTTACTTTAACTATGAAAGGTTAATCAGCCTTGATATGGCCAATGGTAATCATGCAAAGTTGTTCAGAATAGACAATGATACCCCTTTTACTGTTCAGAATTTACTTCCTTATGCACCAGATAAAAAAAGGTCAAAGTTTTTGCACCTGATAGTGTGAAGTTTTTACTTTTCGAGGATCATGGTTTTAAACGTAGGTGGAGAAAGCTGCTTTTTCATTAAACCTGTTATGTCGTGAACGATTTTTCGTGTTTCACTCACGATTCCTTGTCATCTTAACTTGCATTTCACAGGTATTTGTTATCGTTAATCCGAGGTGAAAGCATGCTTTTGTTTAATAAGAAACCACCTATATAGGCATTGATCTTTAAATTTTATTTAAGATACGAATAAGAAGTGTTCATGCATGTCTAAACAGGTTTACCAGCTGTAAAACAATTGTCATCATTGTTCATAATTATAAATTTAACAGAAGTAATGATGAAACTTAATGATGGAATAAAGTCATAACGTTTAAAGGATGGATATTATGTTGTAGGAATCTCATTACAATAAGTACTTTATTCAAACTCATGATTCTGAAATTTCATTCAATATCAAACTGACTATAGCCAAATAAGGCAAAGGTAAGCTGTTTGCTAGCTTGTCAGCTGACCAAGGCAAACGCCACTGGACTCACAAATCATTGAAGGAAGGCTATTATATTTAATGATCATATCGTTAATTTTTGAGCTTACGAAGGCCTACACAAACAACCTGTATGTGCATGAATTCAACATATTTTCATTATTGATTTTATTCATTAGTAAAAGAATTAATAGCCGAGATATCTTAAGAGTAGCACTTTAATTTCTGTTAATTTTAAACAGGCATTGAACAGGGTTTGATCAGTACTTAGAGGGCGCGGACCACTCGAAAAGGACGTCCCAGAAATTCCCTTAAAATTGACTTCCCCCCGTCTTTTTCAATGACCCCTTAGCGTATTTTATATTTTACTAAAACCTATTTTTGGTAAGACCCCTTAAATGAGGCAAGCTAATTTTTAATATATTATAATGTAAGAACAAAATTTCTTGACTAAATTTGCTAAAAATGTATCATTTGATGATTAGTTTAAACTTGTAATAATTGTACTTCCTACATTGTAATTAATCTAAAATGTAAGTGGTATAAATCTTCTATTTTTCTGTAGATTAGGTAACAGTAACTCATAAAAGATGTGAACTACCTAATGAACTAACTGAACGTTCAGTTAGTCATGAGTGCGCATGCGTGTTTCTTCCTTTCCCGCCTCTAACGTTAAGGTTAACGTTAAGCATATTGAAGTTGTATCTACCCTTTGCACACACACACACACACGGTATACTAAGAAGGGTTAACAGATCATACTGTAATCCTTGAACCAACATGTGGTTTATTCTCAAAGGTTAGGGTTAAGAATTAATCCTAAGAAAGGCAACCCTTTCCTAACGCACTTGTAATTTCTAGTTTGAGTTTTATTAAACAACATGCATGAGTGGCATCAAGGTAAACTGGATAAATGACACCATGCATGCATTTGATTTAAAAGGGGAGTGGAAGTGTAATTGCATATACACAACCTATTGCACGGGTTATTCCGTGGCGCCATGCCCCGTTACACGTTCTTTATGTTATACCTAATTTATGTGTACCCAAAAATGTTGGAAATCAGGGGTCGAATAAATTATCCAATTTTATCTCCCCATCGTTCATTTCTGTGGTGGTGCTAGGAAATCAACAAATACCCAACATAAAATCGATTTTTATTTGTTTTGCTCTTGCAACTAATATAACTTCCAACACAACACGTCATTTGAAAATTCTACTTAAATTTACGACTTAAGCCAAATTAACCCTTTTGTGGACACCAAAGCTGCAGAGGTATGTGGAATTTAAAAATACCGAAATACACACACTGTGTATATATGCACAAGTAGTTTAACCACTTAAAAACCTTTTATTGTTTTACCATATTGACCACATGTTGGTTGTACAAGTCCTGTCCAACCACTTTTTAAAATTACCTTACACAAGGCCGATTACGTTTCTAGTTTTTAATTGTTTGGGTCTTTCCAGTAATGGATAGCATTTACATGTAAGTAGGTGGCTTATTAGCCTTAGAAGGCTAGAATGTAACATGAATGCCATATTATGCTTGATGGCATTCCTATGACATTCCATAGACGTTAACCAATTCGAAGGTATGTACTGTATTAGAGAGATTGAGCCAGCCAACACCTTAACGTTAGAGGCGGGAAGGGAGGAGCCACGAACTGAACGCCATGCGTGCGCATGCGTGGTTTTTCCCTTCCTGCCTCTAACTTTAAGGTTAACGTTAAGGCGTTGGCTTGCTCAATCTCTCTATTACATTATAAACGTGTCCTTCTCACCAGCAAAGTATATGTGGCTGTACAGCCTTAGAAGGCTGGAATGGCATAGGGGCCATTCAAAAAGGACGTCCTCTAGAGGGGTGTGGGTCTGCTGGCATGTGGACAGAGGGGAAGGGAAAGACTTCCAGCAATGATGGTATTTTTCAGTTTTCGGCTTCTCTGTTTAGTTGTATTTTAAAGTTAGTGAAAGGGGAAAGGGACACCAGAAGAAATGTGTCCCAAGTCCGAAATGTACTTTGAATTTTTAAAACCTCGGAAATTTCGGTAAATTTGTGTCAAAACACCAATTTTGTGCAGGAATTTTTCTTAGAGGTCAAGAAATTTCCGTTAATAGAGTTTGAGCCAGCCAACGTTAACGAAACGATAACGTTAGCTGGCTCAAACTCTCTAATATGAAAAATGTGGAAAAACGTATTGAAATTGGCAGCCAGACGGGTGATTGGAAATTGATAGGATGGGCCTTTGTATGTTCCATCAAATTTTCTAGACGTCCTTTTTGAATGGCCCCTTTTGGCCTTTCTATGACATTCCAGCCGCCAAAGACTGTTCAGCCACCTACAATATGTGAAGTCGATCCAGCAACCCTTTTCCATATAAGGCTTTATGGAATGCCAACATTTACTATATCATTCCGAACATACCTCACAAATGCAGTGGATAAGAATTCAGGCGTGGCATCGTTGAATTACTCTGATATAATCTAAAATGACTATAAAAATATAGCCGGTCCTTTCAGTTCCTTGCTTTATATCCCTTCTAGATACTGTATTTACGATGAAAATGTATAAGAACACTATACGTTCAAGGCGAACATTGGTGTAGACACACATGTTGCTATAGCAACATATAAAAATTTCAAAAATTGCAGTCGATACAGAAAGGTGCGTTAAAGTGAGTTTTTAGAAGCGTTTTTCTATTAATTACGAGTCATTATAACTTACTCAGGTGGTGGGCTCTAACATACTCGCATTTTTGAAAAAAAAAATTATTAACAAACAAGTTTTTTAAAACAAACTGGTTTTCAAACGTTTTTCCCTTAAGCCGTTATTTCAAATCAACGTTAAATTTCCATTTTAGCAAAAAATAAAAATAAATTACTGCAATTACATATTTACCAACAATATACAGTGGTAAAAGAAACGATTTTTGTGAAAATTGAGAGAATACATTTTTAAATTACATCCATTTTATAAATAATAAATACCTAATGATGTTTTAATATTGCAGATGTTTGCTTTAGGTCCCAAATAAACTAAGTGTTACTTTAATTGAAATTTGGAGCACCCGTTTTGAGCATCAATAACCGTGGTCACAAACTGGATTTCATCCTAGCTGAAAATCGATTTGGATAAAATATATGTATGTGCATGTGTGCATGCAAAAAGAGTAGATATTAGACGGTTTTAGCCAGCCAACGTCTTTTTACATGCCTTAAGTTTAATGACGGGAAGGGAGGAGCCACGCATTGAACTACCCAATGAACTGAACGTCATAAGTGCGCATGCGTGGTTCTTCCCTTCCCGCCATTATGTATAAAGACGTTAGCTGGCTAAAACTCTCTATTGATTAACGTTTACACAAATTCTATCCAAATCGGTATTCAGCTCAAATGAAATCCATTCTGTGATTATACACATTATGTGCAGATATTTTTAACACGTATTGAAATTTAAGCATAATATGTTTTTCTATGGATTTCCCACCTCGATTTACTTGATTTACGAGAATTTAATAGGATGTTAATAACATTTAATAGGATGTAATAAGAGTGTAAATGACTTGAATCAACTTCACGCTGATCTTGTTTATTTCATTCACAAGTATTCATGGGCTTTTAAATCTTGTGTTTAAATTTGCACTAAATATAGGTTAAGCGTATTTGCATGTTATTATACCTGCCGGTGTCGAATTCAATGTCGAAATAAGGCTTTTCGATCCCCTCATCCATATTCATCATTTGCGTATTACTTTCTAAAATGTACCCTCGGGTACCTTCTTGTACAAAAAGGTACATGTTGTATAGAGCCGCCAATACAACCTTGCTGATTACAATTGATCTTGGAATTTTAAATTATGATTTTTTTTGAACCACAAGAATATGTAACGGATGGGGCCATCGATTGGTTACTAATCTAGGTAGAGAGAAACATTGCAGGTAGTATTTAACTCTTTTAAGTGTGGCACAGGGTTGGTTGGTCCAAGGTTGATCATTGCAATTCATTTTAGTAATTATAGGGAAATACAGTTTGTGTATGCATTTGAAGTTGTTTACTAAACTGTCATAATGTTTTTTTAAAAAGTTTTCATAATGTTTCTAAAGCTCAAGTAACATACAAGGGTCAACATTGGAGTTTGGTTGGCAAAATGTTGGCTGAGTGTTAGGATATCAATGGAAAATTATAGAGTTGCCAATCGTTGGTTTAATGTTGGCTACTCAAACAGTTAGCAACGTAAAACAAACCTTCAGGGGCCATTTAAAAAGTTCGTCCTCAAGAGGGGAAAACCCATTGAAAGGGGAAATGGACACCAGAAGAAATGTGTTCCCAGTCCCAGTTGTACTTGACTTTTGAAAACCACGGGAAAGTCTTGAAATATGTCATGGAATTGACAGCGAGACTGGGGCTTGAAAATCTATTGGATGAGCCTTTGTACATGTTCTATCAAATTTTCTGGACACCCTACTTCTAAAAAAAATGAAGGACTTCTATGAGGGGGGGGGGGAGAGATTATGGAGGTCTGGGCTAGGATGACAGTGTGGACAGGGGGTAGGATGAAGGGGAGAAGGTCAATTTTTGAATAATTTCGGAGGCGTCCTTTTTGAATGGCCCTTTACGACTTTTGAGTTCGAAATTACAGTAAATTAGTAATTTTAAATCAAACATTGGCTGGAAGTTTACCTTATATGGTAAACTGGTATGGACAACTTATGGACAACTGATAATATAGATACCGAAAGTTGTAATTACCATACAGTCATATGGGAAAAACGCATTCTTTTAAAATGAGTAAACAGTTAGCTAATGTTTTATTGCTTGTAAAGTCTACCAAGAAAACGTTTAAAACACCCATGTGCTATACGAATATTAGATAAAGAGCTAAGGAGTTTCTTGTAATCACTTCCTTTTCTAGTTATTTTAGCAAATTAAGTGGGCTTAACAATTATTACAAGTGCTAACTATATTCACAGTCAAATGATCTAATTAGTTTTCCACTCTGGTAATTTTGAGGTCACACAAACCAGATTTGAAAAGAGTCTGTGGAGACTTGTGGGGGAGATTGTGGCGCCATCCCACGACTTTGTCAGTCAACCAAAGTTCCAATTTTGTGTATTGATTGACTGATTGACCAGTTATTGTACGTACATATATGAACAATACAACTTTCAAAATTTCGTATTACTTTTAATTTTATTGTGATAAATTTTCTGCAAATGTGGACAAAAGTTTATTTGTTATATTTTGAAGATTGTTCTACATGATTTTAAGTCGTAGCTCATGTTTAACTTTGCCCATTTGGCTTTACATTGAGGTAACAATGGGGGACTAACATAGGTTTTTCAATAAAATGTGCTATGAATTTCAATTCAGAAAATGAAATTAAGATAAAAAACCAAGTTTGAAAACAACACTTCAAACTTCAAAGATTGGATCAAACAGTTGGATAACTTGCAATGGTGGCAATTCCACAGTTGTTTTTCTTATTTCTTGCCATTCTGATGTAGCCTCTCTCCCCCCATAAAGGTCCCCAACTGTTGGTATCAGATAACAGATAAAAAACCGTGTTAGTTACGATTATTAGTCAAAATGTCATTGATGTGATGTCTGATAACTTACCAGTTCTTAACCAGCCAATAATCTTCCCCATTATCGCTACCATAACCAGCTACCAGTGCCCCGTGCCCCACGTTGTCTGTGCAAAGAGGTTCGTAGTAAATACCTGCAAAGTTATGCCAAGACATGCTTGCACTTTTTTTTAATGAACTATAAAACAATGTTTCTAAAAAACTTGTGACCTTACCACTATTGTAAAGCGAAAACGAGGATTGTGTTGCATCAACGGCTACTGCAACAGGACCAAAGGAACCAGTGGCTTGCTTCAGGGCATCTTCATCACCACTTGGTACATCAACATAGCCACTGGCTGTCCCACCTTTATTACTGTCTTTGTAATGACAGATTCCGTCCTATTTAGGAAAATAGAAGATTCTATATTATGAATCTACAGATTATATCCGTATAATTATTGACAAGGGCGAAAAAACATGCAGAGCCAGAGAGGGCCCACATATTTGAAAGGCCAGAAGGGCCCATAGACATGCAAGGGCAGAGTGGACCGAGGCCGACAGACATGCAGGTCCAGAGAGGACCCATAGAAATGCAAAGCCAGAGAGGGCCCACAGGCATGAAAGACCATAGAGGACCCATATATTTGCAAGGCCAGAGAGGGCCTACAGACATGCAAGAAGTCATTGAAATGTGAATGCCATTTCAAAGTTAAATGACAGGAAAATTTATATTTTATACATGAAATTTCTTGGTAATTACCGTTCCTATATATGGATAACTTTCTTCTGTGTCGATGCCTTTATTATCAATAACATATTGGTAAGCTGAATCCATGTATCCTCCTACGCATCCGTAATTACCCCAATCAGTTGAGCAATCAATTAGATTTCGCTCGCTTAGGGATACTAAGATCCCTGTTTTTGCAAAATTCTGGCCTTCTAAAGATCCTGTCTTAAGTTGAGAAACAATTAGAAAATTGACAGGATCTGATGGTAGTAGATTTTCCTTATTAGGGAATGAAGTGTGTACTTACAGCACCATAGGCCCAAGAACTTCCGCATTGATCTCCCTGGTCTTTGACTTCAGTCACGTACCCAAAATCCCGCCAATCAATGGAATCCGGTACGGATATACCGTTTGACGCCTTTGAATCACGTGACGTTGTCCTTCGTTTTTGGTGGGCGGGTAGATGTATGTCACTGTGTAGATCAGCCATTTCCTTCCTTGTCTAAATATGGAAGATTACGATTCGTATTTATAAGTTTGTTATGCAACAATAAAATTTCAAAATTATACAGTTTGGTTGCAGATGGCTTTTTTAAAATAATATATATACTAAGTAAAATTAATATAATTTGATTTTGTCAATAGCCTTCTGATAATAATAGTAGCGTTTTAATTACCAAATCAGCAAATTGATTGATTGCCAAATCATAGGTAACTTTGCCTTCTTCATATAACTTGTTATGATCTGAGATGATTTTTAAGTTGTTTGAAAATATCTTCAGACGATATTGTTCTTCAATTGCATTCTTGTAGGTTTTACCTGACGAAATAATATTTTCATATTCAAAAATTAAATACATTTCTAAAGTGTGTACTAATGGATGTAAGATACTTACCAAATTTTTGTTTAAAAAGCTGAAATTCATCATTATTTTCTATAAAGGGTTTACCAAACACGGTAATCACGAGAAATCCTATTAAAAATAAAGTAATATATTTCATGTTTAGTTTCGTCAAATGAACGTTTTTTTAAATTAAATTCACCAATTTATCAAAACTTTGCTCGCACTTATCTGATAGTTAGCTGATTTAGATAATATCTCATCAACGTCAGCTATTTGTAACAACTGATTTGTTGTTGATACGAGGTAATTTATCCTTGATGAAATTGTAATGTTTATTTACTTATCGTGTCTACACTTTACTTTTGAAAAATATTTCAACTTGGCTGGTTTGGTTTTGCATCAATGATAGTTTATAAGAATATAAATGTTAACTGTCCAGTATGAAATCTATCGTAAATCAGCACCAGTTATGAAGAATTACTCAGCACAATTTCACTGAAATTATTATGATGAGTTCACAGGACATTAATTATCAATAAAGTTATCATGAAATGTGGCATCCATATACAAATTATTTTTCAAGCTGTTTCCATTCTGTAATTATTGGCCTTGAAACATTATCAGTTGAAGGTCAATTCCAATATATGATGGATTAAAGGTCTAATAGATAACTTGACCTAGGGCTAAAAAATGGCGATAGATCCTGAAACTTTTATAATCCCTGTTTTAAATTTATAACAAAGTGACCCTAATTCCACTGTCGCCTTCTTCTAAAAGGTTTTGGCAATTAGTGCTTCTATTCTATTTTGTGAGTAATGGTAGAAAACTTTTACAGTGTGAGTTTAGGTCCATTGTACCAAATGTGCAGGTTAGGTGTCTCATATTGGAGATTTGTCCTGTCTTTTGTCATTTTCAAATATGTGTCAGTCATCACACGTGTATCGATTTTTTAATCACTAAGATTCGTACAACTGATATTAGCATCTTTTCTGTTCCTATTTTTAAATAATTTACCAAAAGTCAACTACCCACTATTAGCTAAACAAGTCTACTTCTCAATTTTTTGAAGGTCACATGTTGTTCTTCCCACGATTAACATAACACGTGACTATTGATTTTGATTAACCACTTATTAGCAATAATTATGCGAGATGCATTTCGAATTGCTCATTAAACAGTTTAGTTTAAACCAGATCATTTTAATGCAAATTAAAATATTTATTTGAATCATTGTTATTCTGGTTAAACTTGTATTGGGAACTACTATGTATATGGGAAATAGTCTCACACATATATGATATTTATATCCATATATGCAAATGTATGCCCTTATATGGTCATGCATCCACCTAAATGTCAATATATCTACAAATAAACCATCCAAAATATATTATAAATTACCAAAAAAAATACAACCAAATCCAAAAAAACACATAATCCCAATTACCTGGTGGGCTGTCTCATAATGCATATGTGCTTAGTAATACAAATTTCCATATTCAATTTTATGGTATTTTTATTGTACCTCTTCATTCATATAACAAGCATTTCCCAAAAATTTAGGAAATACTTATTGAATAAAACTGTAGAAGTTCACCATTAACCACCTACTAAATAGTTCCACATGTATGACATTAGGAGTTGTTTTTGTTCATTTTATGTGATGGAAAGTATTTTATTAACAACCTCGCTATAATATCATAGCCTATAATTCTTACGGTCTGGTAGGTTTTGAATTTCTGAATTTATGTAGCAAAAAAAAAATAATGTATTGAGATATTGTTATCATATTATAAAATGTTCAGCTGGTGTAAACATTATAAGTACTAGCTTGTTTCATTTTGCAACAGTTTGTGTTTTTAATTTGTTGGAAAACGAGGATGTTTATCCGTACTTTTTACCCGGTTTTAAATTGGCAGCATGAAGGTTTAACTTAGGTGAGGTAGCTTTCGAAAACAATTAATAACCTTGTTGCTTTTGGTAATAAGTGGTTACGTGTGCATCGGTGCCTTGAGCTTTGTGGAGGCGAGGGAATGCAATTTATTCCATTTTCCATTTGGAAATTCCGTTGTGCTTCTTAACGTCACGGACGTTAAATACGTTTTTTTTGTCGCATCTCATGCGTATCCTGCAGTGACATACCAAACAATGATCCCTGATGTGAGACAGCATTATGCCACAGAGTTTTATTAGCCTATTCTGTTTTTATATGGGTTTTTTCATATCTCAAAACCAATTGTGAATAAAGTATTCCCTTAACGATACTACCATTAAAATCTTTCAACATATTTTACAAGTATTTTTAGCATTATATTCAACGAGCCAAACGTTGCATATGACAGTATCCTCAGTGCAGAATTGCACAACCCTCTAAATCAATAGTTGGGCCCTCTCTGACTTTGGATTCCTTTGGGCCCTCTCTGGCATTGGATTCCGTTGGATCCTCTCTGGATTTGGATGCCTTTGGGCCTTCTGTAGCTTTGGATGCCTTTGGGCCCCTAAACACCACCTAACCAACCACCCGACAGTAATGTTACCATGCATCATAGACTTGAAAGCATAGATATGAGTATTTAAATCACATATATATATGCAATTTTTACAGGGTTTCAGTACAGAATTGCATAACTCATATCCAGTGACCTTAATAAATGGTCTCAAATTATCAAATGTTCACTTTACTCCAGTGTAAATGTCCAAGTAATGTTTCCTCCAAATCAATGCTTGAGCATTCTCTAGCCTTGGATGTGTTTGGGCCCCTAAGCATCACCTAACCAACCAACTGCAATGAAAATTATAAACTTATGGACAGGTGTTCAAACATTTGAGTGACATTTGTTAGCATGGGGCCTTTATGCCATCAAACGGATTAAATTCATATGTTGGTTTGTCCAAACTGATTAGGATGGTAATCCCTGATTACCCAATGTACATTTCATTTGTCCTTACAAGTACGAGTGTTTCTGGAAAACAATGATGTAGTACAAGGATTTAGTATGAGTCTTCTGAGGAACTCTTGGTCTGGTTCTTGACGCCAGGTCATTGGTTGCAATGATGATGATGCTGACGTGGGTTTCAGGATTCTCTTTTAAAATTAGCTCCCTTCCTAACCGCAGTAGTAAATTTGATGAATCATTTCACTTTCCTATTGGCCAATAGGAAGTCAACTAACGTTACTTTAAAGTAGGCTATACACCTGAATCCAAATTCAGATCGTGCACCAAATGCAAAGTGGGTTTAAGAAAGGGAAGACCTATATTAAATAATCCCAAAGGAATATCTTACTGTCCAGTAAGTTTTGGATACGGCTTTTGAAGAGGTTATTGTCAACACTATTGGATTTGAAATTGAAATTTGTCAATGACTTCTGTCAACCATCACAACCGATGATAGTGAAACTTGTTGAAAATGTTCGCATCCTTAAGCACAAAATCTAGACGTGGCACAGCTAAGGTAAGCAGTGGTTAACTTTAATTTAATACTTAGAGGTAATTTTAAACTGGTAATTTTCCAGGTAATTTTAAACTACTGTTAGTGTGAAAGTGTTACAGAAAATGCCGCCATTGTTTCGTGCGTTTTTGGTAATCTAGGTTAACATTTTCGCAGATGTTTGAGAGTAATTTACTTGGAAAAACTTCATACTTTCATTTAATTCAATTTATTAGGTATAAGGTGTAATTTAAAATAAGCAACTGGTTTAACTAGTAGTTGATCATTTTTTAATTGTCGATACTACAGTACCAATAAAATATTAATTTCATGATCAAGTTGACACATTTATATCGGCGAAATTACTGTGCTATGCAAATTGCTTTCTCAATGGCTGTATATGTGACCTGTTTTCCAATAGATTTTTTGTCTCATAAAATGACTATGTCCGTATCGTAAAAACGGTTCATCTAATGAATGTTCTGGTGAAGGTTTTCAATATTTAAAAAAACGTGCAACTTGGTTGTGGCATTGCTCAATTTGTTATGCATGCACTTTTAAGTTACACAAGAAATTTGTTATAGTTTCTGGTTATTAATGAGCTCTTAATTCATCTGTTCTCGTTCTAATCTCGCTTTTAATTTATCTTAAAATTACCTTGGATATTTTTTGATAGATTTATAGATGGTATAACAGCATACAAAACAAGAATAATTACTTGTTAAAGGCACAGACTGGTTATATTGGTTAATAATTTTATTTTTTCTATATTTTTAAACATCCTGAATATTAAACATCATGAATTTTATACACACAGAGTTTACAAATAATAGTCTATAATAAAATTTCATAGTTATAATAAAAATTAGTTAGAATAAGAATAGTTTACAATTCAGAAATTCAAACTGGTTTCAACCAATGTGGGATATATTGGAACCTGTTTTTATCCCCTCCGTTACGTTTACATAACACCTGTTGAACAATCATTAATTTTAAATTTACAGCATGAATATTTAATTTTCCAGTCAGCTTGGTTTAATGTCACTTTAACTCACACGAGGGCTCACTTGTGTTTCTACTTCTTGTGCTTCTAGAATTTTTAAGTTACTGTAATTGAAATTATCATAATGCCCAAATAATATTACCACTGTCATCGTCATCAGTTTTTAAAGAATTTTCTCTGCATTGAACCACGTTTTTACCTATTTTGTCAATGCAAGTTTGACAGAACTCTATCATGGATATTTATGAAATTATCTCAGATTAAATGTATTGAAAGATAAGATTTTTATTGGTGAAAGTATTTTACAGAAATACATCTGTGTTTGAATTATCTATAATATAGGTTATTTGTTAAAAGTCACGATGCTTTAGATACTCGTTTGAATGATTTTTTTGAAAATGTTATCCAGAATAGTGATTTTTAGATAACATATTCATTGATAACTAAACTTTGATGAAAACATTTTTTGCACTATCATTCGAGTGACTATTGTTGTTTACATTCCTATTAAGTGTATCTAATCAGCATAACAAACGATTTAGGTGAAACATTTATAGTAAATCCTTATAAAATAGTGATGCAAATACTTTAAATTACTTCTGGTTCAGCAACTTGGAAGATCTAGTTTTCTTGGTTTTTACCTAATTTTAAAGAATTTTAAACTAGATTTTGTAAACACAACTTTGACGAAAATAATGATACTAATTGTAGCAATTTTGTCCTTCTTTTATTCTATTAAGAGCTTATATTTATAGAAGAAAACTTTCAACAAACATTTCTGGAAAAAAATAACTTACTATTAATTTGTATTGGCCTTTATGTATGGAACAGGTATTGGTGAGCATTATAAATTGACAACAACAACAACAACAACCCCTTAAATTTGAGGTGTAAATGCTAAACTACTTCTCACGGTAATTCAGTCACGCAACAAGCTCACCTGAAGGCATTAAATCGACCTTAAATCGATTTAGACTTTAGCTGTCACTTGTGCACGATGAAAATAATTAGAGCGGAGTTGTATAGTGACAATTTCGAAATTTTTAATAGCTTTCGTGTATGGTATAATTTAGTTTTAATTTGATGGACTTGTAGGTTATCTGCAGACGAAAGTCAAAACATAAAGATTACTATTATTTGCTCGTAATTAAGATATAGAGTATTGGGACAATCTTTCGTTGTCCTAATATCATTATATGTATTTATAAATATAAGAAATATACAGTTTATTTGCTGGGTTTCTCGAATATCTTTAATATGGCAGTAACTAGGAAAAATCTGAATAGCAAGTGATAACTATTTGATAATATATATGTATGCAATTTTGCATATCACGAGTGCATGGCAGGGTAGCTCGCTTTAATTATTGATTGGAGTACTTTCCTGCCATGCACTCGTGCTATGGAAGGTTGCACACATACAACTAATATAGCAAATGCACCTATTACACTAGTTTGACGACGCCTTAGGGGCCATTCAAAAAGGATGTCACCGAAATTCCTTCAAAAACTGACTTTTAAAAGTAGGGTGTCCAGAAAATGTGTTGAAAGATACAAAGGCCCATCCTATAAATTTCCTAACACAATTATCAATGTCAATTCCACGACATTTTTCCAGATTTTTCTAATTAACGGAAATTTCCTGACCTCGAAGAGAAATTCCAGCACAAAGTTAATCGTAATTCCCGACTTTCATTTTCTATTCAACTATATAGTATAATCAGATTTTTCCTAGCTGCTGTCATATTGAAGATATTCGAGTGGTCCACTTTTTTTATCGATGAAACTAATCTAAATATCTTATAAAACTAGTCCTAACATCATGTGAAAATACTGTGTAACTTCTGCTTAAAATCCGAGCAAGGTTGATATATTATTACTAAAAAAGGTGAGCCTTAGACCAATAAACGACATTGAAAGGGAAAAGCTGTAATTTAAAGAAAGTGCTCGCCTTTCTGTACCACGATGTGACTTCATTGGCATTACCCTTCATTAAGTTAATCAAAGTACAGACTGACAGCTCTTGGTCATGGTTAAAACACACACTGCAAGTAGAAAGTTGTTAAAGATCATGGTCAACCATCCTCCCAATGTACGAAAATACCCTTGCACCACCATGCATCTTACAGACATGACTGTATCACGTGATTTACAGTATGGAAACCGAAATTTCCCCCAATGCAGTATTTTTATTTGAGAAACTCGTTGTTTTTTTATACCGTCATAGCTTAGGGCCGGGAAATGACCATGAATAATTGTTCAGGCTAGTAATTTGTAGAATAGTATATATCATTGGTGCGACAAAATCGTGACTGCCTCACCTTGCTCTCTGTATCACCTTGTCCATACGCGCCGATTTGGGTTTTTAGGGGTGTTACTAATTAGTTTTTTTTTTTACATTTTTTTTATCTAAGAGCAAGTCATGTAATTTGGGTTCTTTTCCAGAAAGTTGTTCCCTTTGTTTTCGATGTGGTTTTACCAGCCGCTTCCGAAAATGCACAATTTAGATTAAACTGCATAAAACTGAATTGAGTGATTAATTAACATCCTTGTACTCGCCAGTTAATAATTAAATATCGGACTGATAATAGCCTTATCTAAGGGGTGGTTTTTGTGCTGTATTTGATTGTGAAATTTGAAAATGTGTTGCAATGAAGTTTTATTGAAAACGTATGTATATATGTATATATATATATATATTTGAAAAATACTGGACAGGGGGTAGGGTCAATTTTTGAATGCATTTCAGGGACGCATTTTTTTGAATAACCCCTAAAGCTACATGATACTACAACCCTAGTGACAGTGATGAAAGCAAATTTTCGTTCAGATTTTTTAAAGATGTTCATGTATCTTATAAACATGTGAAAATGTAATGGTTTATTATGTTAATGGGCGTGCTGAAACACACCAAAAATCATATTTCAATTTAGCAGCAGGGGGTTAAACCAGAGGGTCAATGTCACCTGATATGACAACCCTCATGACAGTGATTTTCAGTAAATTTTTGTTCAGTTTTTTAAGTCTACATCCTATAACCTAAAAAAATGTAACGGTTGATTAAGCGATTGACATTTTAAAAATTTCACATTTTTAAAATTTACCAATTTCTAGTTCAATGGCAAAGGGTTTAAACTAGACAGTTTTTATATAAAATTTATATCAATGAAATCTGTAATCGTGGCTTAAATTTACACATTTTATATGGAACTGAATAGCCCCATACTGTATTATAACGTGTAATTTAAAAAAAATAAAACTTGAAATAACCACCATAATGACAGCATCCCAACCTGTAAAAGCTTTGTCCTTATTTCTTTGAAATTTTCCAAATTTCGTTGTTACCCACGAGCTTATATAATTATTTCTCTAATTACTACTAGAATTGTAATACCAGGTATTGGTATACCTAATAATTATCTTCCAAATGCCTCGTGCAAGCATCACATTGGATGATTCCTCTGTATAGAACCTGATTATATCACATGTATTATTATACTCTACTTTGAACTTGATTGAAACACGAGAAATTAAATGTTCATTCATGCATGTATACTTCAATGAAATACTAAGCAGGCACCCGTTTCATTCAAAAATCAGCCACCAAAATATATTTTTGTAATACTATGTTTTTCAAAAATCGACAAAGATCAACAATAGCAGTAATCACGTGATTCAATTGTTCCGCTTTTGAAATTTTGGGTTTTTTTTCGACGTCATAAAGCAGTATCCAACTTCTCGTTGGTCCCAAAGGGTTATCGAGGCAACTGAATAATGTTTTCTTATTGTTTTTCTTTAAAGATTCCAACGGATAATGGGCAGTCCATGGTCTTACAGTTGGTTTTGCCCCAGTCACAAAACACCAATAATTCTGGTCAGGGAAATTCCATAGCCCCATCGCCCCAACTCGAAGCCATCACATGTCCTCCAAGCACAGAGAATTATGACACCAACAAAACAATGGACACGCTACAAACAGGTAAGGATTGGTCACAAAATTACATTCCAATGGTATCTTAAGATTATTAACTTTTTTTAAATGTATTCCAACAAAGCATCAAATTTAAACTTGTACAGTGCTTCGTTTTTAAATTAAATTTTGAATGTTGGGATTATGGATGAAGGAAACAATGGATTTTTTAAAAATATCTAATGGGTCTTTATTCCATGAAGTAACAGGTTTTTTAAAAGCTTTAAGTTTGGTATCCCATATTGACTACACATTAATTCCAATGTATGACCATATTGATGATTTAATCAACTTTACCTGTTCTAATCCCTAATTCAACCAAGTTTGCCTGACCATATACTAAGGTCACATTACCATTTTATATTAAAACTATATTAAATTTTTCTTACAAAAACATTCAATTATAATTATTCCATTGATGGTTTTCTTGAAATTCTTGGTTATAAAATTGGGTTGTCCATCTTGGACAAGGGCGCCATGAGGCCACTAGATAATAAAACTAAATGCATACCTCAATTTCATATGATGGTCCCATTATCCTGAAAAGTGTATTTAAGTTATTAAGATCTAGAAATATTATACCTTTGTACTTGCTCGTAAAATGATAAAAAATGCTAATTTTAAGATATGTCCATTTAGGAATTTCAGATATGTACTTTAACGTTCCCACCAATTTATAATTACAATTAACTAATTGGTAAATGGCGTAGCCTGCCAACATTTGTTTGTGGAAGTTGTTTATCTAAGTTTAAAACTAAACCAACATGTGCAGAATATTAAAGCTTGTACTTTGTCAAGTCAAAAGTGTAAGCATTACATAGAATTTATAAAGCATTAAATCAAGGAAATATTTAGGATAGCGAGGTCGAGTCTTGTTTCGTTATATATTACCTTTCACCACCCGGATATTTGGCACCCGTTATGTTAAACAAGGTGCGAATGCATGTTGTCTTGACTGTCATGTTCATGTTTGTCTCAAGTGAAAACTGGACAAGCATGATGACCTTTACCCCTCTCTCCCTACCCGGACACACACGATCACCAGAGACGACAAGTGTCCAATTCACGAAATTTTAATGTGCGAGTAAATCACTTGGTCACCCCTGAAAATAAAAAGTAAAATCCATTCCTAATTTCTGTCCAAAAGTTGTCTGTCTTCGGTCAGTAGCAATATATCTAGTTTTGTTCCTTTCATAACCCACATTGGATATTTCGTGAACCATTTCCATCAGGTAGTAATCATTTTTTAGAACTTATTTTAATAATTAGCTTTTTTTAACTGATTACAAATTAGCAGAGAGCTAAGGGTTAGACTTGAATCTTTCTGATCTTAAGACTTCGCTAACTTTTAAGCACAACTTACACAAAAAACGTTGAGTCCATTAAGGTTGTATATTTCGGTAATTTGTGGTTTTCGACTTTGTGCAAAAATCAAAATTGCAGCAAATTTTGGAATAATTTTGATTATGGTACCTTAATTGATGTTCTTAGTTGTTCTGAATCGTGTATGCATGCTTTTATATTTTATGAAGTTTCTATGTACATACCAGTACCAGTATCAAAACAAAGTACAATGTAATTTTATAGGAAATATTTCAACAAAAATAATGAATTGTCAGTGCCGTGATTGGTACAGAAATTATAACTTGAAAAGTATTATATTTGATGCTACATCAGAAGTGTCGAGTCCCTTAATAATGTTGCATCGACGCAAAAACCATGGTCCCTAAATTCCTACTAAAGATTTTTAAAACTTCTTTCTTAATTTGTAAGATAATAGGAATTATGACAAATCACGTTGTGATTTTGCACGGATTCATTCAGTTTCAGCTGTGGTCACGGAATGGATTTAAACCTAGCTGAATACCGATTTGGTTATAATTTATGCAAATGTACACGTGTGCAACTAAGTTGAAATCTGTGAATAATTAACATAATTAGTTCTATTTTTAATAAAACCATAAATATTATACAAAAAAATTTGCAAAGATTTAGTGTACCTGATATAGTATGTATGAATGTACAAAAATTGCACTAGCATGGCCATGTTCCTGCCCTCCTGAAGGAAAATCAAGTTAATATGCTGGACATGTCTTTAATCAATTTTTGTAAAACCAAACGACAATGTCATAAATGACATTCCACTCACAGTAATAATATTTTACTGCTCCACGACATGATTTTTGGTTTACCATGGACCATTTTCTAACCTTATATCACTGTTTGACTAACTCAAATAATTGACATTTCTTTACAATACCGGTTATTAGCATTTAGATTGATTTCAAAGGTAATAATAATATGTGTTTTTTATATTTATTTTAGCATCGCCCACCTGTACGGTCAGCCCTAGCAACAGTATGAACGCATTAGTAAAGCCAGACGGCCAAAATTTATATCCACAGTTGACCAATGGTGAACAACCAACCACAAACACAGTCAATGGTGATGCCAAAAATAAAACACCTTTACCGCCCCCCTCCACGCCAGAGGAGGAAAAAAAGACCATTTTTACGTAAGTATACTAAGTAAGCTCTAAGTATGAGGTTTCTAAAAACACATGTTAATTTCAAATAAACATGAAAGATTATGCAAAACAGTCAATTAACAACTGCAAACATGTTTACCCATTTTTCTTTGTTATAACAATTTGGTTTTTATCCTTTGATCCCTGATAAGAACAATTCAACATTCATAATTCATTTAACACAATAAAGTTTCATTTAACACAATAAACTTTCGTTTAACACAATAAACTTTCGTTTAACACAATGAGCTTTAATTTATCACAATGAACTTTCATTTAACACAATGAACTTTAATTTAACACAATGAACTTTAATTTAACACAATGAACTTTAATTTAACACAATGAGGTTTCATTTAACACAATGAAATCAAAATTTATTGTGAACGTTTTAGCAGTGGATACGAATTGAATTTCAACCTAGTTGGAAACCGATTCGTATCGAATTTATCGGCTTCCAGCTAGGTTGAAATCCATTCTGTGACCTATGATGTGTATTTAAATATATAACTGGTTGGAAATGGCTGAAAACGTTAAGTTAACACAAAATGGCAGAAAATAATGAGTTTTAAATCAAATATAAATACCACAGAAAAATATTTCTAAACATATGCCTTTGAAATTCCACTGCCTTGAAATTAACCAGAATGGTCGCCCCCGTTTAGAAAACATCAGGCTCGGGATCATTAGTGAAAATCTAATCTGTATACTGTAATTACTATATATAATGAAATTATAAAACTGGTTTTTAACTGTTTGGAAATTTAAAAAAATAGGGGGGAAAACACTCCTTCAAATGAAATAAATGTCGATAACGAGGTTGATAAGTTTCGA
This sequence comes from Ophyiulus pilosus, assembly GCA_033995625.1. Classification (NCBI taxonomy): domain Eukaryota; kingdom Metazoa; phylum Arthropoda; class Diplopoda; order Julida; family Julidae; genus Ophyiulus; species Ophyiulus pilosus. Next base: position 82,800 of record JAUJYV010000139.1, read on the forward strand.
GTTTCTCCGGCCAGAAGTCAGAAATCAGAAAATGTCCAATAAATAGGTCATTGTCAGCATAGAAATGTCCATAAATCGAGCTGTTTAGCATGAGTAATTTTATTAGAAATGGTGGACCTAATGATTTTAATGTCCGCATATGCTTGTGGACTTAGGAACGTATCTGATACATTAAACATATCTTTGAATTTTCGGATAACAAATTTTATTTCATTTCCTCGTATTTCCCAGAGGGGTGTCACTCGGGTGCACTTGATGGTGTGATTGTCCTCAAATGTAACTAACGTTTAATACCAGAAAAAATAAGCAGAAATTGTCAGTCAACGACACGCGTTCCTGCTTCTGCAAATCTGGGTCAAATTAAATGTTTGTAAAGTAATTAGCCTAATGTGTATAGAGTGAATACATTATTCATTGGCTGCTTGATTTTGATTAGGATAAGTTGTCATAACGATAACATTAGGATGACAAAGTAATTTAAGCAAAAAATTATATTGATAATAACCATGTTGGAAAAATCACATTGGGCCATGTATGGAAATATATGATTCATTCTATATATAGCTAGATCAGTGGTGGCTTGAAGGCCCATACATGATTTTCCAACTAATGATAATCTTTGAATAAAAACTTGAAATTAAGAACATAATACAGTTTGCAATTTCAGGCAAAATTTTAAAATCATCGTTTTCTTAATTATTTTTCCAGGAAAAACTTAACAACCATGCTCAGTAGCATATATGCAATCTTCATTGTTATGATGGGAGGTGTAGTTTATGTTGCTGATGTGTTACAACCATTAAAGTCCTATGGCGAGGTATGTGTGCCCTTGAATTTATTACAAATAACATTACAAATAGTACAATATTAAATAATGTTTTTTTGGTTTATATTATAGATTTTCACCATTTATTTAACTATCGTGGGGATTGCTTGGTTAGTGTTTCTGCACGTTGATATTAGATCCTATTTAAATAGTATGGCCATTTGGCGAAAACATGACAAGAGACGGTTCTTTGGAAAAGGTATTTCATTTATTTAATTTTATTGTTTTCGGATTAATTTATCTATATGTATTTTCCCCCCTAAGTTATTTATTTGTAAAGGAATTTGTATAGGATAATAAATGAATTACACCATTTTCATTCTCATTGTCCTCCAGATAATGAAGGTTTTGACAAGTCATTCGATATGGTGGATAAATCTGAAATTAAACCAGGCAGCAATAACACGCCTATCGCAAGACCTCCAGATTCGTATTGCTTCAAAACAGGACGTCATAGTGGCAGCTTTTACCTGAAAATTGGAGCTGCAGGTAATTAACCACCAAAATCATAGTAGAACCCCTCTTATCCGTCCTAGTTGGATCCAGAGTTTGTTTGGTTAAGATAGCCTGTTAATCCGGGTAATGTTAATGAAATACACTTGGTAAAAAATGTAATTTGTTATTCCATTGATTGCTAATTAGCATATTTACCAAATTCATTCCTTTTTTTAAAATAATTGTTGAAAAATGTAATCGACTCCTGTTGTAGAAGTGTATTGTATGCAATTTTCGTTATATGTACAGGTGAATTTCATTTTCTGAAATGGTCGGTTAAACCGGAGTGTCGGATAAGAGGGGTTCTACAGAACTAGAATTTTTTTTAAATTATGCAAACTGTGTAAAATTAACACATGTAGTAATGCCATTATAATTTGGAACACGATGCTAAAACATGCATTTATTTTTCAGTATTTTGTTTCGGTCATCTGATTCACGAGGGTCTTCTTCTGAGCCGGCAAATTGCATATTTCACATCAGACCAAAAATACCTCAACCAATGTTCAGATCCCATTGCTTTAATCCTCTCCATACTTCATCCGCTTTTCTCTTTTTACCAACTGTTCATGGTCTTCAAATATTCCAACGTAAGTGCAATTCCCGAAACTTCGCTCGGCACAGACTTTGTGCCGTAAACCTTGTCTTCTCAAGATTTCTAATTTTCGATGTGAATTTCATTATTGCAGATTATAATCAATCGATATAAAGAAATTGCTCGTTTTGCCATTATGCACATCATTGCCGCTAACCTGTGTCTGTGGGTGAACACCATCATCCGGGAAACGGAAGAGGCCCTAGCCCACAAGGCGAGCCACGGAAATTATTCAACGGATGATGATGATGATGACGACGACGACCACCACCACTTTGGATTTACAACCCACGCTACGTTCATTCCACATTCCTCCATATCGTCCCACGACGAACAAGGTATGTTAAAATCAATTATTAGAGAGTTTGAGCCAGACAACGTTATCGACACGATAACGAGAAACAGCGCTAGATGCCCGGAATGGCATTAAACGCCATGCTTCGCATAAGGTAGTCCTTGACATTCCGGGCCGCCAGCGCTGTTTATCGTCATCGTTACCGTTGGCTGGCTCAAACTCTCTATTTGCTTCCTAGCAAATGTCGTGATAGTTCCTCTAAAATTCGGCCACGACCGTCTCCATCTTCTTCTATCCTCGACTTGACCAGCTCATATTGTCACATATTGTGCAAATAATCAAAGATTTTTCAATGAATTTTGTCATGTGTGAAAAGTAACCCAATTTCCATTTTGTGGGGCCATTGTAGTGATAACTTCTTTATTTGCAGACTCCTGCGTCACCAAGACCATCCTATCGGCCTTCACGCTACAAGCAGCCCCTTACCTCTACCCGTTTACCATTGAGTACAGCCTGCTCCAGGTGGGTATCTGGTTCATCGTGTGGTACAACATCGGCGACAACGAGTCCATCGAGGCCGAGAAGCACCACCTGCGTCACGCCAGCGGGGACGACGGCACGAGTACGTACGAGGACATGGCCACCGGAGACTCCTTCACCAGCAACCTGGTGATCCACGTGGACTGCCACTCTGCCAATCGAGGACTCTTCGCCGGCCTTTTCATCCTGCTGGCCACCGTGGTCAGCGTCATCATCTTCTTCGTGGCCATGACCAATGCTCAGTACATCAGGACGGGCGTTGTCATCAACAACGTGTCGGACACGGTGCTGCTCCTTCTCATGATCTTCTCGGTGGCCTTTGCCTACCGCCAGACCTCCAACTTGGACTTCAACGATCATGCAGTCACGTTTCTGGACGACTTCCTGCTCTACATTGCCTTGCCCTGCTTCTTCCTATATGCCATATTCAACGTGGTGGCCAGCATTGCCGTCAACAACCCTTTCACGATCGTCATCAGCGTCCTCTGCGTCATTCAGGTTAGTGAAACTGTCATTTCAAACCATCCAACTTTATTTTGCAAAGAAGCTTTCTTATTAATAGGTTTCATCATCAAGTGGTTGGTGGTTTTTAATGGTTTGAGCCAGATATTACCGATAAAATTTAATATGACTCAATTTCCCCCACTGTGGGGCCCCAGTTTATACAAAAAACTGTGAAGCGCACAGTTCCAGCGGCGTGGAGCTGCACGCGAGGCTGCAAGTGAGACAGAGCACTGTCGCTCCCGCAGTGCCAACCATTTGAGTAGCACACCCACTGATTTTGGCTACGAGCCGCCCCTGCTCCCTAGATTCTACAATAACCTAAACTCCCAGAACAAAGTCAGGCAAATGGCTTTTTTATTAACAGTTTGCTTTTTTTTGGATTTTTCCCCAAGGTGACAATCCAAACGCCATTCATCGTGGATGGTCTGCGGCGCTGCAGTAACTCCTACCTTCTGCGCTTCAAGAAGCCAGGTAGGGAGATCATCACCTTCCTGATTGTGTGCAACGTCGCCTGTTGGATCCTGGAGACGTTTGAGATCAAGAGCTATGAGGCCCACGCGGACCGCATTGAATTCTACGGTTCGTTCCTCTGGACTCTTCTGAGCCACGTCACCCTACCGCTCACCCTCTTCTACCGCTTCCACTCTTCGGTATGTCTCGTGGACATGTGGAAGTCTGCCTACGAGCCTGGGGACACCCACTGAAGCCAACACCACACATCACGTGACATCATGCCGCACGGCCAGATCTGGCCGTCGGAAGAACTGGTGCAGCCCGGCCCCACGGGATGTCCACCCTAGTTCGATTCCCATGCCCGCAGGTTATCGGTCGGTTGAGAGGACAAGGAACAGGAGGGACAGTGGTGAACGTTAGGCTGCTGCAGTGTAAGATAGCCGATATTCCAGAAGTATACCGTCTGTCATTGAAGATGAAGATTTCCAGGTCGGATTGGATTGTGTAGATCTGGCACGTTATCCTGTGCCACCACGGATGGCGCTGCACGTCGCCATACCGCAACGAGCAGCGCCCTCTGTGAGAGCGTGCAGCAATTTTCATGGGCTCTGGCAGGAGGAAGGCGTTTGACACCTTTTGGGCAGTTTGGCTCGTTTTGAAACAAATAATCCACAGAAACTACAGCTGTATATACAACTAGCTTTTTAATTGACCAACAGTATACAAGGCATTTCTATTAGTTTTGACACAAACTATCATATATTTTTTTTGTAAATAATTAAATGCTCTGTCGATTGAAACAGTATTTGACATGATATGGTGATTTGTTCGATTTTCATATGCAAAATACATCGGATAATTTCGTGCATTTTTATTTATTTGCTACAATAATAAATTTATTCAATTAAAACAAAATTGATTTAATTAGCCTTGTCGTGTCTGGATTTTGCATATGAATTTGGTTTCATTCACCATATACAGTGGATTCCGCTTTATCTGGACACCAGTTAATCTGGGCAGCCATTTATTAGGGCCAAATTGTCAAGAACAAATCCGGACAGTATATGTTTTTTAACTTCGCATATTCTGGGCAGCCGCCTAATCGGGGCAAAACGCCTCCGCCGGATGTGTCCAGATTAAGCGGAATCGACTGTATTGTTAAGTCTGTACTCATTTGACAATATTCTACTTTTAATAACTAAAATACTTTCCGATGAAACGATTTTCTTGAATTCCAACCCATATGGACATGCAGTCCATCTTTAATTTTTCAAATACCTGTTGCTGATGAATGATGAAAAAGTGCCTTTGAAATAATAGTTTTTGAAAATGTCTTCTGTTTTACAACGGATCTAAGTTATCCTTACAATATATTATCTGTAGGTATGAAGGCAGAGGTGTGGCTAGTAACGCATCATAGGTGTCGCTATTATTTAAGGTTATACATAAACGACTTGACGTTACAAGAAAAACACCTCAAAGCCTGTTTTGAAAATCTTTTGTAATCAGTTTTGTATCTAAGTTAGTTCTAGACACCCAGATTGTATTATAGACCTGCCTTAGAGCCTGTTGTGATCCTTGTTCCTTTCAACTTCTATTTAATTGAGCCGTGTAGACCGAATCTCATGTTTGTTGTCTAGAAATTGCAAACTATGGACGGCTGTGCTGGTTCGTAGCCTTTCATTGTTGCCAAATGCTTAATTTTGCCAAGACTAGGATGCTTAGCTGGGTCCACACATGTTCATCTGGATCTTGGAAAAGATGTACAGACACAGAACATATCTTCCAAGGATTCTCTATACAATTTGGGAGCTGGAAGATGTTGATCTTCAATAGACATTAAAAGACGGAAATTCGTATAAAGAACATCTACTCAAGATAAGAATCTGATAATTTTATTCCAGTTTTAAACATTCCTACACACCAGTTATCTGCCGACGTCTAGGCCAGTTTCACTTGTACAAAGTGTTTATAGAATGTAATCAGCAATTAGATAATTACACACATTTGGCTATTGGTACAAGGTGTACAAAAACCTCAGTAGATATTAGCACTTTAGCATAATCTATTTCGTGTAGACTTTTTGAACACTTTGTAAGCTACTTTTTGTAGGTTCACCATGGTCAATTAGAATTTACACATCACTAATTTTTGGACTTAGACGAGTGCTTTACTGCTTTGTAAAACTCGCTATTTACAGATATTTGTAGAGCATGCTGTAGATCAATTTTGTGAAGTTAAAAGTTTAAATTTTCTTTATAAGAAATTACCGTATTGAAATCTGATTCATTTTATAAACCTTTTGCATAACGAGAATTATTATAAAGTTATTTGGTGGATTTAATTATTTAGGCTAGGATATGCAGCGAGCCACTCATCAGTAGGGAATCTATACTCTTCGTGTATAATTATTTTATTGTTGTTGTTATTATTTTTATTATTGTTACTCGTGTGCAGTTCTAAGGCTTGTAGCACAGGTAGACAACTAATATTTCGTGATTATGCTAACTTGCTTTTCTCTTTTTTTTTGATCGTGCAAAGTTCAGATTTACATCAGTATGAAGGCATTTCGTGACCTAGCTGGTACCAAATTTGGCGGCAAAGTTCCACACGAAACTAGTTAATGAATAAGCAAAGGTCACGTAGTGACAACATGCTGATTTAAAATCAAGTCCATTGTCTTGTATCATTATTGTATTGCCTTCAGCGAAGTAAATTGTGGTTTTAAAACGATTTAAGTCTGTGGTTATGTGGGTGATTCCCCCACACCTTCCTTTTGAAAAATAAATAATTATTCGACAATTTTGAGGTAAGTCAAATGCTTTATCATAATTAAGTTGTGTCCACACCCTTTACTTTAAAAGGTTAGCTCGGATTATCTTTTAAAAGGTTTGTACAAATGTTTCAAAAAACTGTCAGAAGTGGGATTTGAACCCACGCCCACAATAGTGGACCAGAAGTCACCTGCACATATGCACAGAAGGAAATCTTCCTTGAGTCTGGCGCCTTAGACCGCTCGGCCAT